>WSYH01002183.1:0-94038 GCA_036426205.1 Ascaphus truei | reverse complement strand
GGCACTGTTAATTGCTCTCTATATTAGCATACGAAATTGCACTTGTTCAATTGAAATTGAAATTAAAGACAGATTAGATAAAATAGAGGAAACAACTAAAGAAAATAAAAGGACGAAATTTAGAAGGGACAAAATTGATTATAAGGAAAACAAATATAGAGACTATAAAACCAAAGTAAAGGTTCATGGGGTAATAACAGCACAAAAAGAAAGAAGTAAATCTAGAGAAGTAGACAAACGAGATAGAAGAGAAAGAAGCAGATCAGTAAGACCATATAGAGAAGAACAAAAACAAAAAGAGAAAGAAAAAGAACGTGAGAAAGATAAATATAGACACACACAAACAAATAAACGTAGTGAAAATCAGGACAGATATATAGATAATCGAAATAATCAAAGTAGATATACAGAATGGAGGTCAAATAATAACAAAAGAACAGAAGGGGGAAATTTAAGGCCCTATAAGGAAAGAGATTTCCACGTAAAGGGAAAAAGAGAACCCACTAGAAGAGAGTGGGAATATAGAGAAGATAGAGAACCTGAAAGAAGAGATTTTAGTAATAGGAGAGAAAAGGAAAGATATAGATCACCATGGAGGAAAGAAAACCACTCTGATAACAAAGAACCTCCTTTTTTTAGAACAGAGGAGGGGTTGGGAGAGGGACAGAGATCAGGAGGGATATTACCCCAGAATGTGGAGGGCAACATCAGCTATAACCTCAAGAGGAATGACAAACGGGGAAAGAATAGAGGATTCAGAGGAGGGAAGAAGGGAACAGAGAAGGTAAAAAAGAAAGATAACAACATAGGAATCTTCAATCTAAGCAAATATAAACTTAAAGAGGAAGAAGAGGCAGTTTTAAGTAGAGGCCTGAACTTTGCCCCCTCAAATAGGACATCGTCATTCCAAATGTTCATTGATGCGCAGAAATTTGTGAGACGTTTAACATTGAAAAGATACTATGCCAAAACAAATCATGAGAGAGAAACAGAAATCACAAATAGTGAACACAATGCTGACCCATTTCTACATACGAATTTAAAAAAAAAGTCCAAATTTTATCCAAGTTTCTGCAAGGGTCCTTATCTGGAAACCTTCCAGAAATTAATTGAAGAAGATCTAAAAACGATAAACATACAGAAGAATAGAGATAGACCAAATCTAAATAAAAAAGAGAGGAAAGTATTAGATGATTTATCCAACAACAAAGAAATCATAATTAAACCAGCAGATAAGGGGGAGGTGTAGTCATTTTAGACACACCAGACTATGTAAAGGAGGCTGAACGTCTATTGGGAGATGAAACTACATACAGGAAACTTAAATCTAATCCAAAGATCAAATTTGAAAAAGAAATGATATCTATGCTAGATGAAGGATTGGAAAAAGGGATCCTTTTAAAAAAAGAGTATGACTTCATTAGATTAGAGAATCCAAAGACACCAGTCTTCTATTACCTTCCGAAACTACACAAGTCGTTAATTAATCCCCTCGGAAGGCCCATAATATCTGGGATAAATTCAATAACACAGAATCTATCAGCATATATAGATATGCTATTACAACCTGCAGTGAAAAAACTTCAATCACACCTGAAGGACACAACACAAATACTACAGTTGCTAGAAAAAGTGGTCTGGCAACCAGAATTTCTGCTGGCAACATGTGATATAACATCACTGTACACGTGTATAGACCACACGCAGGGTTGTAATGCTACGAAATATTGTTTGGAAAAACATCTGACAATAGCTCCAACTCAGTTGGATTTCATTATTGACGGTATTAGGTTTATACTTGATCACAAATGCCTTCTGGTTTGGAGAAGAATTCTACTTGCAGACAAGAGGGACTGCAATGGGTACCAGGTTTGCCCCCAGTTATGCAAACCTTTTTCTCGGTTGGTGGGAAGACCAAGTAATCTGGCCCAACCAGACCTGGGAGGCAAACCTGGTACTCTATCGTCGCTACATTGACGATATTGTGATCATATGGAGAGGAGACTTAACATCCCTACAAAGTTTTTTGACACAATAAACCAAAACACCGTCAATTTGAACTTCACATACAATATCAGCCCCACAAAGTGGAATTTCTAGATTTGGAGATCTTTATAGAAATGGATAAAATCAATACGAGAACACACTTTAAATCAGTCAACTGCAACAATTTTGTTAAAGCAGATAGCTGCCACAAAAAAACTTGGCTTGAAAATGTCCCCTATGGGGAGTTCAGGCGCTTAAAAAGAAACTGTACAAAACCAGAAGAGTATGAAAATCAGATCATACCAATGAAAGAAAGATTTCTGGAGAAAGAATATAAACTACAGACAGTAGAAGCAGCGATTAGTAGAGTAGAAGGACTAAACAGAACAGAACTGCTAACATATAAAAAGAAAAAATCAGATGACAAATTTAAAGAAAATTGTATTCCTTTTATCACGGCTTTTAATACACAGTCAAATAAAATAAAGGGTATCTTGAAGAGGCATTGACATATCCTTAAACAGGACCAATGGTTAACAGAAATTATAGGAGAAAAACCAGATGTGATCTTCTCACGAGCGCCGAACCTAAAACAAAAATTAGTGACAAGTTACCTTCCTCCAAAACAAAAACAATGTTGGTTAGACAAACTGTCTAAAGGTTTCTCTAAATGTCTGAATTGCAGAGCATGTAAAAACAACTCGCAGCTAAATACAAAAAGCATAAGTTTTAAAAGTACTGTTTCATCAATTGAATATCCAATCAAGTCACACATCACTTGTAATAGCAAAGGCATAGTGTATGTATTGGAATGTTGGTGCAATCTCCAGTACGTGGGCAGAACCATACGCAAATTAAAAACAAGAATTGGAGAACACATTAGAAATATTATCAATGGTTTAGGAACCCACAGTGTGTCAAACCACTACAGGATTAAACACAATAAAAATCCTGCTTGCTTGAAGTTCCTAGGAATAGAACAGGTTAAAACAGATTGGAGGGGAGGAGATTTTATTCAGAAAATATCACAAAGAGAATCCTTTTGGATCTTCTCCCTGCAAACCCTAGCACCTAAAGGGTTAAACCTGGAGATGGAACTGACAGCCTTCATTTAGGATCTCAATGCAGGAACCTAGTATCTGATAACATCATTCTGCTTCAATTAAGATATAAAAATCAGTACAAAGAATCAGTGCATTTTTATAAATTTTATATGTAAGTTATTGTTTTAAAGTGTTTATTATGTATTTATGTATTATAGCTATGTTTGAGATGGATTTAAACAAGTGCAATTTCGTATGCTAATATAGAGAGCAATTAACAGTGCCNAAAGTGCCAGATTGGACAATGCAAACATTAGATGATATATAAAGTGCTGCTGACCCCCATGTATCCACGTCACTGAGGAAGCTTTTAGCGAAACGCGTCTGACGGTCTTTTGGTCCTCGCGAGCCACCGACAGGAAGTGAAGCAGAATCCCATTTTGATACACACTACCACCGGAGCGCATGCGCTGCGCGGGACGTGGAAAAGAACTGCAAGGAGGCGTGACTGACGGGAGGAAGAACGGCTGTGCACAAGTCTGGGCAAACCACCCGATTTTCATCCATATCCATGCACCACCATCTTATCGACTGGGACAGACTCCACGCGGACACCTAACCATCTGGGAGGAGTCTAGTAGAGACTGAAACTTCTGCACTCTATGCCATTTTATGGTCGCTTGTGAGTTGGCAATCTATATTTGTAATCAATTTGTTCAATAAAAAGTGTTTATACTATTGTTTCTCTGTTCTCTCCCTTTCCTGAGGTTATATTAAGAAGTATACTACACAGAAGAGGGAATTAGTGGTTAAATGTAAGTGGCCTACAGCATATCTCACCCATAGCACCCTACTGTGATTTAACCCTTCCTGATTGCGGTCCCTTTGTTTTTACATTGCATGTGTCCTGGAAATTTAAGTGAAGCACACGCGGAGGATCCCCCCCCCCCCCTTCTCCATTCAGTGACTAATACGAGGTTGGAGAATCACCTCTGAACGAAATCGAACCCATTTTTATACGGTTGGCGCCAGTTATTTTATTTCTTTTATCAATTGTAATTTAGAGTCTAAATATATCAATTATTAGATGGATATAGTTTCATCAACAATTCTTAAACATCTCTGACATCTCTGCAGATGTATAATAGGGAGTATGCATGCATACAGTATATATTTGTATATAGATATTAGTATATACATAGTTATTGGTCATCATTGTATATGTGTATAGATTATTATTGTATATATTTCAATATATAGAACTTGTCTATGCAGTTGTAGTTTATTTATATCTATATTGTATATTGCATATTCCTTTTAAGAACATCGATATCCAATGAATTATTTCCTAACTACTTTGTAGAAGTTATATTACGTAATACATCGTTATATTACTTAATACATTGTATTTAGTTTGCCATTTCGCATATTGCTAGTAGGATTTAGTATTATGGCTAGCACGATGACTTGATTTAGTCATTAGTACAGCATTCTGTTGCGATTTTGTGATTGGATGAAGGACTATAATAGAACCTATTGCAAGTGCAGTCCACCCCTGAGGAAATCCGCTGTGCCGGAAGAAAAACGCGTAGGGTCACGTGTGTTTGAGTGAGCTAGGTGGTGGGACTAGCTCAGACGCCAGACACAAAGAAGGGGAAGGAGTTCCCTGAGTCGCCAGCAATACAGATCGTGTTTGCTAGGAAACACAGGCTGCAATCTTGGGTTGCCGGAGAGACATTTACCAGGTGACACCAGCAGCAGTGAGGTTTTACAAGGATACACACGGTGTGATGGAGCAAACAGACGGCGATTTAGCTACATGGTTTGCGCATGGGCTTGCCCATACAACGCTTTTTATTCTGTGACAAATTGTGAGTGTGCATTTGTCGTGATTCATGTCATAAAACTATGTATTGGATTTTACACAAGGATCGAGCGCTTTTCCTCTTCTTGTTTTTCTAATATATATATAAAAGTTCAGATTTGTAATTGTTTAAAAAATTCCAAACTAAAACCTAATTCAAATCCAAAACAAAATAATTCTTGTTTAGGCAAAATCAAACTACAAAAAAAATATTTTACAACCTAAACTGCGTTTAAAAATAAAAACACGATTTTCTTTTTAGAACTGAGTCTCATACCATAGCACAGAGCTGTAAATAAATATTTTACCCAGAAAGTTCTGAATATAGTTTTGAACAAAAATACATATGTTTTTCATCAGGCTTTTCATTAAATTGTACTTTAAGTCTGCGAAATTTACAAATCAACTACATAGTGAGAGCAAGAAGTATCACACACCTTGATTCTCAGTCGACCTGCTCCACAGACCCTGCCCTGACTTTCATGGGCTGAGAGATGCAACCACTGACATATGTCAAGTCAGCTAAACCAAACATAACTTGTATACCGTACTGTACATTGAATACAAACCATTTTTGTGAAATACTACCATTGACTTCTGTTACACACCGTAGATAAAAGAGCCTTGTGGAAGTGGAGAAAGTTAGTGATGCCACAGAAGTCACAGACTGCCTGACAAATAGAAGCAAACATGGAATAGTAATGAGACCAAAATGTACTGTTACTGAAAGTTGCGTGAACATCTTCAAAATTAGCTTATAATGTATTTTGCATTTTTCTCTTAATTTTTGTGAAATTTCACAAACTTGCATTGCCCGAGTTACAGGATGCCAATTTCACTACATTTCCAGATTTCTCGGTTGAAAGTGACAAACAACTGCAGCATAGAGGGCTACGCGACCTACACATTGATTGTTAATGCGTGGGGCAAAAAATATTGGGAAGCTTACTGTTTTTGCAAAATGTTCTTAAACAGAAAAAAATGGGAGATGAATGTGGTGTTTAAAAAACTTTGTGGTAATTGATATGTGAAAAAATATCATATATATTGTTGTCTAATGTTAATATGGTATGTACTGTAGGCACCTCTAACATATTGTATGGATGTATGAGCACATATCAAAAAGCCATACTTGAATCTCCCCCCCCCCAAAAAGGAGACCAACCTGTATATGGGCTATAAAGTAATGGAAGCATAGCTCTGTTAGTAAACATGATACTGTGACATGTTATCTCATAAAAAAATGTTTGATTCCCATTCTACATTAAAGACCAAGGGTATAATGTATCTAAACTGTAAATCCAAAAATTTCTCGTTTGTTGAGCATGTTCACTAGGTCACCCACCCCCTGCCCCCCCCCCCGAAGGGAGGCATGACATGCTCAATACCCGCAAAAGGGAAATTCTCAATATCACTCGGTGAGCAATTGAAAAATGCCTGGGTACCGGATGGGTTAAATCACACTCTTGATAGAGTAAATATTTTGAACAGGTCACTATTAAAATAATACTTGCTATTTATTTTCAATGTACCATACTTCTTGCTTACTTCAAATCATCTCTTAATCTGCTCTCATTTTATTTTTGGTTATAAAATTATGGATCTTAATGTATCTAGTTAATTGCCATTTAACATTTTTATATTTTTACTTCAGAGACAATTGCTTTTTGTTACAATGCACACTTGCTGCATTCTTATTAGAAGCAGCATTGACTTTTCTATTGCATCAATAAAATACATTATTTGTAATAACATAATCCAGTCATTTGCTTTCGTACATTAGTTAATGTGGCCTTGGCCCCTGAATATGTTTCCAAATTGAGTTGAAATGTCGGATTTGCAACCACTACGAGCTTCATAATTAACATTATTAACCAAACAAACTGATTATGAGTCGAAAAGGAAAAAAAGGTGGCGGGAGGGTTTAACCCCTTAATTACCTTCTTGCTGTTGTAACTGCTATGATGATGAAGGGGTGAAGCCCTCCCACTACCCAACAAAGAGGCTTAACCACCCACCTGTGGCAACTACTGATACCCCTTCACCCACCTCCTCTACCCCAACACATTCCCCCCCACAATACATACAGTACAATAAAGGGGGAAATTCCTATTATCCAGATGTGGATAATAGCGCATTTGCACATTAAAAATAAAAATTAATCAGCCAGCACATAGTAAATAAAAGTTGTACTTCCCCGTGCCCGTATGAAGGCTGTCCTTGTCCTCTATCTTGAGTGGGCACCTACAGTAATATAATTAAGCTAACTACATTATTGGCTTTTTATAACCTCTATGGTAATTAGGGGGTTTTCAACCCCCCCCTTCTGCTTCCCACCCGGGAGACATAACCACTCTTCCCCAGGCAACTACCCCCACTCCTCACCCCGTCTACCCATTGATTGTCACAGTGGTAAACCATGCCCACAATATGGGATGGATTTCCACATAGTAATGAATAGGCAAGCAAAAAATGAAAAACAACCACAACATACAATACATTACAATTAAATAAAAACAAACATTTTCTATAAACCCATTGATTGTGAATATGGTTTTCCATACCCTCAAAGGGGCTATAAAACATTGCCAGTCAATGGCATCCTAAATTAATTAATTAATAATAATTAATTAAAATAAAATACAATCCATGTGTTTCTTACCTTGCTGGGTGATGATTCATCCCCCTCATTCTACAGCAGCAGCACCAACTTTACCCACGATACAATGATCCTCATCAGTATGGAAGAAGTCATAAATCCTCAGTTGCTTGCAGAAGAGTACATGTGAGTAGTTCTTTTTCTTTTTCTTTCTTCTTATCTTATCCTTTTCTTCTTCTTCTCAACAGGTGCAGGAGATGTTGATCCACAGCTTCTTGGAGTCAAATGAGACATACAGGCCTTGTATAAAGCCTGTGCGTCACACGTGACTGACAAATGGTACATTTATTGGATAGGTTGGGTGTATTGGATAGTATGGTTGCTGTATTGTATTTAATGTTTATTGGGGGTAAAGGAGGTTGGTGAAAGGGGTAGTTGTCCCAGGGTGGGTGGTTAGGCCTTTCAGGTATCAAGTGGGAGGGGTAAAACCCTTCATTACCTTTGGGTTACTTCCGCTAAGGTAATGAAGGGGTTAACCCCTTCTGCAAACCTTTCCGGTATGCCTAACCACCCACCCTGAGGCAACTGCACCCTTCACCTGCCCCCATTTTTAAGTTTAAGTTGCCTTTAAAATTGTACAGTGAGAGAATGCATTTTAACAGTGATGTTTTCAATACTGAAACAGGCGAAAAAAATCAGAGTTTCATAATCTAGTTTTGGAAGAATACAATGTATTCTTAAATTAGGACAAGAGTTAATTTTAATAATACCTTGCATGTCTAAAATACATTTTGGCCAGATTTTATATGAAATTATTTGTTGATGTGATGCATCATGCCAAAAATGTAAAAAAAATGCAAAAACAGGATTCTAATCATGCAACAGAAGTATCAAAGTAAATTGAACTGAAATTTATGGAAGACAAGGTTTTGACACTCTGTCTTATCGGGTGTTTACATCTCCTGAGGATTTGCTTCTAGTTAATAAGCACTGTCGGGTTAGACAAAATAAAGGCTCCCAAGTGAGAAAAAACAGAAGGATTTTCATACAGAATTAAGTATTGTCTTGTTCTTAAATAATTTCTAATAAGAGTACTTTCCTGAACAATACTGCATGGATGATACACTGTCTGAACCTGAAAGAGACTAGACACCTAATGCATTTCCATTAACCAATTATTTATGTGATGGTGTGTCTAACCTTGAAGTTATACAATAACAATCTGTCAATAATAATTGTGATTTTGTTATGTTTCTGCACTGATACATTGATTTAATTAAGGTAAAGTTGTTATTATTGTTTCCTTAATCCTATGAAACATCTGTTCTCTCCAACTTCCCCACTCCCCACTGCACCCAACAGCTTAACCTCAATAAAAAAAAACACCAACACAAATCCCCTATTCACACTCTCTATCTACCTTCTGCTGCTGGGATCTCCCCTAAGCCTGAAGCCAGACATACACACCTGATCTCACTCATGCCTCCTGTCACCTCTCCCCTGTAAATGGTGTTAACCTTTCATTTAACACTGACCTTCCTTAAATTTTACCCCACAAATCAAGCATCCCAATAGCCTGCACTCATGGCTTTGTCCCACACTCAGTCACCCTACCACCCATTATGACCAAGCACTGCCATCTACAGCACTTACTCCTTACCTGCTGGCTCTGAAAGTTTCAGTAAACCTCTTAGATTGTAAGCGTTCGGGGCAGGGATTTCCTTTCCATTGTCTGATTTTGTGCACTTATTGTAATTATAATTCCCTGTACTCTAATCTTTGTGACGCGTGAGTACACTTTGGTTGCTAATAAATAAGACATACAATACAATACAATATTCATTTTTTTGTTTCTCTACAAACCAAAAGAAAAAAGATCAGCTTTTCAATGGCATTTCCATGGAGGAGCAGATGTATATCTAACAATTGGATATTCACGTAATTCATACCTTAGCGATGGGAAACAATTATATTTTTTACAGCAATATGTATCTTCACCATATTTTTTGTTGAAAGAGGTCAAAGTAGTAGTTAGTGAAATTTGTGTGGGACATGTGTGAAAATCTAATGTTGTGGAGATCCTTCATATCCCATCTTCTCCACACAGATATTCTCATGTCATCCTGCTCATCATATTCTCTTCCAATCCCTTACTGCAGAAGATTTATTTATCTCTCCTCAACTCTACAGTTCATACTCCTTCACAACCATCTTATAAAGGCCATTTAGAACACCTTTATTTTGTACTGACCCAATTCACTTACATCTAACTTCTGTCTGAATTTTTTTTCTACAGCCATATCGCTGTACTTACATTGCAAATGATGAAGGGGGAGACTCAGTAGGCGTGTCGTTGGGTAAACACATCATCGGCATTAACGAGCATTTACTTGAATGGCAGTTATCACGGATCAGATGCATGAACACGCAACAGACCATACTAAATGTACCTTATGTATTGTCCTCTGACATTGTATACTACCTCTTGTTGCTTTGTTTTACATAATTTTAAATGTACACTCTGCACTCTTCTCCCTCTTGTCTTATTAGTAAAGATGTGTAAAGACCCATCCTAAAGGGTTTTACTTTGTTGTAGGAGGACAAGAGGAGAGGAGCCTCTGGGGGAGGAGAGATGAGAATAAACCCATAAAGTAGTAGAACAGACAAGGCACCTTTATTTATTATGTTATAATCGGGACAGTGCCCTTTAGTTGGGGTGTCAGAAGATGGCTAATGAATCCAGCATGCATCAGAGAGGGGAAAACAACGCACAAAGGGTCCTAAAAAAGGGCTTGTCGGGTGTTGTCGGATCGGCACTATTCACAGATCCATATAGGTATCTGTTTCAACTGGTGTGGAAGTGGCAGTTACAGACCGAAAAAAGGTGTCATCTTTACCTGTACAGGATAGGCCAGGATCCCAGTAAGGGCCCAGTATAAAAGGGGGTATCGCAGATGTCACTCTGCGAATGGGCAGCAGGGTCCAAAACCAGTAAAGCAAGCAAGCCAATATACCTTCCTCTGAATGTTAAGCAGTGTGCACTTATGGAAGCACAGTATTTATGAATAGCCATGAGAAACAGTACAACTTTGTCATATGTAATATGTGAGCAGTCCCGGCCTGGGGGACACGATAAAAGAATAAAAGACTCTGTGTTGACTACAAAAGTTCCTGGCACCAATTATTTTTTTACCCCTTGCTACCTCATCGCGTAGCTGCCTGAATCCAGCATCCTGAGTCAAGGCAGGCCCATGCTGTATAGCAAAGACTATATACTGATATAATCTCCCTATAAACCTGGCAGGGAGTGTTACAGATGTATTATGATTTGATATTTTTTAGGGAACCAACATGGGAGCTTTCATGGATAGCATTATAGTGGACAGAGCTTTTAAACCTCAGAGGTACTAACAAAACCTAAACTATACTGTCTACTAGTACAAATGTAACATTTCACTGTGACACAATTACTTTGGAATTTTATATTCATTTTACCCTTGTTATTATGTGCATTAAATGAAAAATAAAAACCAAATGTCCCTAGTTTTTTAAATGTTTGAGGGGGCTATTTGATATTAAAGCAGCTGTCAGGCACACAAAAATATTTTAGCAACCAGCTAAACGTCACCATATAGGAACCGAAAACAGATATATTAATTAACCATTTTCTTTATTTGATCCCAGTCTGGTGTGCTACTGCTCCTGGACATGATATATTGAACCGTTTAATCACCAGTAGTGTTGAGTCTTACATCTATCATTTATTACTACAACTTCTGGTTCATCGACTTTATATGTATTCTTATTATTTGAGTGCATGCATTTTCTGATGTCTATGATATTAAAGCAGTTGTCAGGCACCCAAAAAAACATTAAGAAAACCTGCTCCCACAACAAAAAAAAATAAGACTCAGCAGCCCAGCATTTCTTGTCCATGTTAGATGTTGCTGGCATCAGTTGGCTTTTATAGTGCTCTTGATCTTTATAAGCTTTGTTTTTGTATTTTTGTAGGATCGTAGCATGACAAGCTAATGTTTTTCTTAGCTTTAAAGTCAAGAAATGTATATGAGTAAAACGTAGATGTTTGAAAAACATTGCATATTCTTGGCATTTCTATACTGTAATACACATTTTAAAGCAAAAAAAGATTTTTTTAAGAGGAAGGATCTTTAAATACATTTATAATGACAGTTTATGACATTGGGTTATGGCCCACAGACACCGTGGGGACCACCTGAGGACCCGAACACCCACGGGGGACCACTCAAGGGCCCACAGACCCCCAAGGAAACATTTGAGAACCCTTTGACCCCTTGTGGGGACACCTGAGGGCCCCCAGTCACCCTCATGGACCATCTGAGGACCCCAGGGCAACCCGCGAGAAAAAACCTGAGGGCCCACAGACACCAACGGGACAACACGAGGACCAAATGACACCCGCAGGGACCACCTGAGGGACCCCCGGAACACCGTTAGGGGCGACAGCACCTGCAGGGACAACCTGAGGCCCCCGGGACACTCGAGGGACCACCCAATCTTACCCACATAAGATTGTGTCATATTCAACATGTGTATTGAGGCTCCTTACCAGCTGTAAGAAGATCATTGATGAACACTGAGAAGAGTAGGGGCACCAGAACAGAGCTTTGGAACACCACAGTGAATCCAATGTGTTGGAGTTAGAGCCTGAGATGGGACCACATGTTGGGATTTCCTGATAGTAGAATGAAACCAGTTTTAAAGCATGACTTCCCTATCCAGAGCACGGAGTTTGTTAAGCAAAAATAACATGATCAAGCAGTATCAAACCTTTGCAAAACTCTAGCACATATGTGCACCAGGTTATTGTCCCTGTTCCATCACACTGGATTTCATTAAAACTTTTTGCAGGGTAGTTACCATGGAGTGTTTGGGGTGTTACAACAGATGGAATTGGCTAGGAAAATATATATACTACAACTAGGGGGTGATTCATTAGCAGTGATTACTGTTTTAAGTACGATTAATGGCTTTTAAGACCGATATGTCTGCTGCCGCATTCACTAAGTGTGATAACAGTGCTTTATCAGCTGCAAAAGGCATTTTTTCAGCCCCCCAAAAAGTGAAAAAAAATACTTGACCTGGCACCAAACGGCAAACATCGTCTTTTGCAGCCCTGTGCGATTCAAACTAAGCAGTGATAAGTGAATCGTACTTTTAAAAGCACGCCAGATTGTTGTACCAAATAAAAGGCTGGCGCCAAAAGAAATGGAGCCATGAATAAATCATATTTACATTTTTTTACACACAATGTAATACACACAGGCCATGTGGTGTCCCTGGGTGATGCACGCCGGGAGTCGCGGGCCCTTGGGTGATCCCGCGGGACGTCTGGGGGGGTCCTTGCTGGCCTGCATATCATATCGTGTGGCCCAAAAAAATAGACAGGCAATACTTGAAATAAATACAACCCCACTCCCCCCCTCCCTCCATGCCCCCTAAACACATACAGTACATTAATGGTCACAATTACTATTATCCAGATATGGATAATAGTGCATTTATCCATTACAAATAAAAACATAAGCGGCAGAAAAAAAATAGCGGCAGTAAAACAGGCACCCAAGAGTGTGAAGCGTCCATGTCCTCCGTTGCCACAAAAATGCAGTACAATAAAAAATACAATCTAATGTCCTATAACCCCTTAAATCACCTTATGGTTATTAACAGCTATAGTAATTAGGGTTACCACCCACTCCCCTACCCACCCAGGAGGCCTAACCACCCTCCCCAGGCTACTAGCTCCACCCTCCATCCAATTCATTGGTACAGTGGGTACATCATATGCTCATATAATATGTATGATTTACCACTATAGCAAGAAGGGGGAAGGAATAAAAAAAAGGCCCAAATAAAACAACATTACATTGAAAATGAACATATTACTAATGCCCATCAAACAATTGAATTGCACATGGATACATCATGCCCATATAATATGGATGAAAAAAGAGGGTGATACTGCGCTTCAACGGTTCTTGAGATGTAAGATTTATCAAATCATTAACCTTAAAATAAAGGTGTATAATGTGTTCAGTTTATATACAACATAAAGTGATATTAAACCAATATAGTGCTGTGATATAACCAAATCAATAATATGAATAAACCTGTCACGTTCAGGTTAAAAGATTGATGAGGTGATGCTGCTGTTCTCCATTGATTGTGCTCCACAACCCAGCACTAGAAACAGAAACAAAAAGGGAGAACAAGCGCAATAAGCTCCGATTGTGTAGTATTAAAATAATTGATAATTGCTCATTAGAGCAGGTGAGTATGCCATGTACCAGTCTTCAATAGATATAATATTGGGCAAAGCCATGTTAGGGACTGTTCCACGTGTCAGCTAGCAGCAAGGGAACACTTCAGAGACGAAGTGGGCTGAGAGCTGATGAATTGACTTAGATTCCTCTCCCCGGATAGCCTGGTCTCTCCTCACCGGCTCACGAGGAAGTAACATCAAGCACTGAAATTAAAAACGTAACGGGGGTAGTGGAAGGAGAAGAGATATGACTCCAATTTTCAGGCGAAACAGATTGGTGTCTTTCTTCGGACGTTCGGCGGTCGGGCGGCCAAGTGGTTACTTCCCGGACAAAGAGACGGGAAAAAGGGGCATAGATTGGTTTCAAGATCAACCCAGCAAACATCGACCCCCCCTAGCTGCGCGAGTAGTTTATTTTAGCGGGCCGTTCTCGCTGTGTTGGCGTGTAACGCTAGATGCGCTTCTTTTGGAGGCTGACCTTGGGCCGCATTTAGTTTGTTAGAATCCCGTGTTGCTTGTATATGGACTAGCATCGAGGTTCATCACCCACTCCGGGGAGAGAGAGAAGGGAGGCGAGATCAACAGATAGCCCCAGGAGAACTTGTGAAGACTGCTAGGAAGCAAATAAGTGTTGCGAGGGTCGTGTAATTTGAGTTCTCAACGCAAGACCTCACTTCCCCGTGTGTTGCGCAATAGTGACGTCACTCCGGGCGTCCCGTCTCAACGGGGGTAGGCTGTGTTGTTCCGCAAACTGCCAGAAGTATAGAATGATGTAAAGTCCTCACTGGGTCATATTTAAGAGCTGGAACGCGCCCTCCTTCAACACGTTTCGTAAAACAAGTCACTTCGTAGGGAAAATGGAGGTTCAACTATGGGCAGTTCTTGATAGTTAGCATTGGCTTGCTATTGGCTCATAGCGAAAACTGGGCGGGCTCCTAGCTTCAATGAAACAAACAATTCCACAGTGTACTTGCTAACACTTAAATTGGACAATAATGTAATTATAAAAAGATATACTAATATACAATTTTTATACAATTAATAAAAATGACAATTGATTTAAAAAATATTTATTTATAGCACTCTAAATGAATTAAAAAACAAAAAAAAAAAAAAAATAAAGAGAAAAAATAAGGTGATTAAGAAACCATTGTCAATTACTGGAAATATTGACCCTTAACGAGGCTCGTAGACAGACAGAAAGAGTCGTGGGACGTTGGGTGGTTCATTCTATTGATAGATTATAATATAGAACTTGTATCTTGAATACATGGTTCATCTTATGAACATTTAAAACAATAATTAGGCTATAGGAGAATGTTTAAAAACCTATAACTAAGAAGTATATGGAGATAGCACATGCATCAGAAGGTGTTTAATTGGGATTAAAAACATGAATATTTTTGACACATATTATATATATAATATGGGCATTGAACAGGGGACTTATCCCTGTTCACAAATGTGCCTCAATCCAGCAGGGTGGTGGTTAACTGTTGGTAGGCAATTAACTAACACACATGGATGACTACAGCGTTAGAAAAAAAGCCTGCCTCTGAGGACAGGAAGGGAGATCCTGAGCACACAAGTGAGCGAACAAGGAGACAGACGTTGAGCCTTGCAAAAGAGACTGCAAGCTGACACAAGAACAAGGGGATAATACTCTATCCGGGGGTCCGGAACATTGCTTATCACACAGGTTGGACGCCGGAGAAACAAAAAAGCCTTCCCCAACAGCAACCCAAGCTAAACAGTACGACAAGACTTTTCTTTTAGGGACTATATCTATGACTAGTATAGAAATGTCTCTATGATTTGGAACGGAATCGTGGGCTACACGCAGTTAGAGAGAACTGCGTACCAAGGGTATATAACTCCAAAGTTGAGCGGATTTTGTTTGCTGATTTAAAATGTTGCTGTGTTTAAAGATACAGATGCAATAAAGCCTTATTTAATTCACCTTAAAACAGTCTCCATTGCGTACCTCTGAACACGTCTCTTAACGGCATGATTTAACACAGCAGTTAAGTAATGGTCAACGTAAAAATAAAAATAAGCACAACCAAAAAAGATCCAATGCATTCAAAAAAATCTAAATAAAAACAAATAAAGAATCCGTAAACGAACAAAATGACCACAATCAATTAATCAAATCCAAAATAAAGACAGAAAATAAACATTAAAACACCAAAAAATGGAAAAAAAAGAAATCGAATAACTGCATCCATTCAAACTCACAAAGTCATTAATAATCCAACATTAAAAAGGCAAACCCAAATCAAAAGCCAACAAAAATAAACAATTTAAAACAACCACCGCAAAAAATTCTTGAACACTATATCAAATGCAAGTTAAAGAGCATGCAAATTTAAAAACAAAGAACCAAAAACACATTTAAAAAAAACATACCGTAGAAGCAAGCATTTGCCAAAAACAACCATGGCTTCTTTATATACAAATACAACCATTTGATAGCCAGAAAGGGCATGCATACAGGTGCGCCGACGAGTATTCTAAATGTATTGAAATTCTGGGGCTATCGCATCACCAACCAAAGATCCAGGTACATGATGGTTGACATGCTGCATCTGTGAAAAGGAAAGACAGCGCTCCACAGATTTGCAAAAGTATCAATGTATTGCGCCCTACACAACGACTATTGTTCAGACCTTAGTGATCGTTTTTCATGCCTGCAAAAATTTCAGTGACATTTTGCAGGAACAGAGAAAACACAGCAGTTAAAAGCTCCTAAATTTATAACCCCAAAATTAACCACAATAAATATATTTGCATATGAGTGTCAAAAGGAAGTGCCTACTGGGCATAGCAATATATAGTTAAAATCAAGGATCCGAACATAGAACACAGACCAGAGCCCCAATGCTACTTCCAATGACACAGCATACACAGTAAAGTAAAGTACATATATATATATATAATATATATATATATGTCAGCACAGATAAGCAGTTGGCACTCCATAGGTGCTGGTAAGCCCACAGTGTGTGGATAAGTCCCATTATAGAGAAGGTAGTTTACGTTCCCGTTACAAGGATAGGTAAAAAAGAGACAGCACTCATGTTGAAAAATCAAAGTGTATTAGGTGAAAGCAAAAAATACATCCAGAAACCCAACGTTTCGGTCGTACAGAATGGGACCTCCTCAGGGTGTCAGCCGTACAAAACCGCTTCGCAAGGAACAGGGGTGACCAAGAGGCATTGAGTCGTTACGGACAAATAAGGATTGACCATACGTGCCGCTGACATCGGTGGTGGAAATTGTCATATGTGCATATTCTGATTTACAAACAGCGATTTGTAATCAAACTTGACGTGGGCACTACCTTACAAGCAGATTGACAGCAGACCCAGACAAACTCTTTAAGAAGAAGATAGAACTCCATATTCGCTGGGATTCAGCAACAGTGGATCAATGAGGATACAGTCGCAAGTTGCCTAATGCAGGCACGACGATCCATTTACTCCGGTCATCTACAAGCTCTCCAAAAGATTCATAAATCTCTACAAAAAACCACCGGGGGTAGAGCCAACTTTATTTTGGCGAGGGTCTTTAGCCACCCACTTGTTCTCAATGAGGCTTAGGACGTCCTCAGATCGTTAACAGCCGGTAACCTAATGGGACTTTGCGGTATATGAGGGTGCTTCGTATGTCAGGACAACACAGATTTTATTACAAAGAAGAATTGGAGGAAGACATTACATCGGTTACAGCTCAATAGAGGGAATGAGGACATTAATGGTGACCTACCTAATGAAAATAATAATGAAATCTATGGAAAAGACTATAAGAATGATGGGCAAAAGACACGCTAAGGTGACAGGGACGCAGGCAGGGCCATCTGATAAGGCAGGTGAACCACATCTCCCAACACACAGGAACCCCATGAAGGGATACGAAGCAAAGCCTTTGAGTACGTTATGCATTGTTCACCAAATAAATCACGAGCACAACGAGGGTCGCGGGCCGAAATTAAACTGAATATCCTACTATTGATTCGTGAGACGTTGCAGTTTATGATTATGTCAATAAAGAAACTTCTCAGACAGCGTGTTCACGACAGAAAAACTGGACTAGCCTGCCAAGCTGAACAGGACTGCAAATGGGAGCTGATCCACAATGGCAACCGCGCCACCGATCTGACAATTATTGATGGACTCTTAGAGAACATTCATCATGCTTAATGAATGCTCCATTTGCGCACTCTGAAGTATCGATAAAGACTAGCCTTACAATGCGGATGTGTCCTGATATAGGCAGGGACCAGAAACAGAGCTTCTTTTGTGTGATTAGAACACTTAAACAATATTAGTGTACCCATACGGTTCACAGCCACCTACAGTACCAATGAATTGTCATCCTGGATACCCATTGTCTACAAGGAAACATGGCAAGCTGGGCACACACATGTTCCAGAAAACCATAGACAGAAACACACTCCTACATGCCACCAAGCCATCACCCACCACACTGACGATGGTCTTCCGTTATTCTCAATTACTACGCCGTCCGCAAGGCTCATGAGCCTGACCCCGCCCACTCGGTGGACTAGGAGCTCTCCTGGAGATGGACAGGTCGTTCGTTCTTGAGTGCAGGGGGTGCTGAATCCCAAAGAAGTAAAAATCTGTCACCTCCCCCCAAAGGGGGGGGGCCCCCCCAGGATCCAAACAGGGACGGAACGCTACTAGTTCCACCGGCAATGAAGGCCGCTGCCCTGACTGCTGCAGGGGTGGTCTTAGTGATCGCCTACAGAATGGATTCTGGGCCATATTACAAAAGGTCATAAGAAAACACGGCATATATATTGGCCAATTACAGAAAATATCGGGAGACTTCCCAGACCCAACCCCTTGTTTGCCTACAAAAGTGCAACATCTGTCAACAGAGGGGTAGACACAAAGCATTTGGGAGACAGCCTTGCTCACACAGTCAGCCCCTGTCGCTAAGTACCACACTGCGAAGACCTGGTTGCCAGGGAAAAGCCGGGGGTCCTACAGGTTGCCATGGCTGTTCCAATTGCCAGGGTATGCAGACTGCGGGCAATGCATTTGCGCATCCACAGAGTGGCAAATCCACTAAAAGATAAGACAATACTGAACTGCAGGTCTAAGTAGTAGTCTACTTTATCAACCTGTTCCCAGCGGGCTTTACTACGTGGTACAGACTATGAGGAATTGCTGCAGAACGACCATCAGCATCATTTGATGCGGCAAGTAATAGGAAGCACTCCTCGGCGCAAAGATTGTCTTGTATGTCTTTATTTATATAGGCCTGAAGTACATAGCGCTTCACATCAGTAATACATGTGGGAATCGGAATAAATAACAGATAATTAAATAGACAGGATAATGGGAATAGTCGCTCAAGGAGGACTTTTACAAGTACAGGCTTTCGTTACTGGACCGGTGGTATGGATTTCCAATGCGTAGGGCGATCCTCTGTCTTTGTAGACAGAATGTATGGCGACCAGTCGAAGAGCGTTTAAGCAATAGCTTTATCTCGCCCATCTTTCATGGATCCAATGTAGCAATTAAATGTCCTTCCCTGACACCCTTGCTCAGATCTTGCAAAGCCTCTGCCAGCTACTTTGAATTATCTCGGATGTTCGGATCTAATTCTATATCCTATTCCGTGCTATTTCATGGTATATTTAAAGAGCATTCAGTATAGCTATTTGAGTTTTCAGGCTCTGGAAGCTGTCATTCTGCACTTCTTTTCCACTCAAGGCAGGTTTCCAGTTGTTCAGGTTTTTGGATTTGTTGAGTTGCTAATTCCACATCTCCCATTTGAAGCTGAAGGGTAAAGGCTTGTTAAGAATGTCATTGTTTCCGTTTATCTACCGTTGTGTCTGGGAGCTGCAGGACAGCTGCTGGTTGCTCCTTCCCTATGTTGTCTAGACCTCCAGCCAGGCCATTTCATTGTCCAGCAATGGCAGGTCATCGGCCATCTTGGCCACAGGTAAGTGCAGTGTTCAGCTGGGGCTTGAGGATATGGACAACTCTTCCTTTGTGGTGGAGCTGTATCTTGAGCTCAGCAATATGCACTGAAAGAGCCTTGCAAGTTGCTGGGAGGATGTGGTGTTATCTTGAGTATAGCTCTTCCACTTCTAGGCTGTGCTGCAAGTTCCACTCCTCAGTGAGCGGATCCCGTTCTTGAGTGCATTCCATGCAATTCTCCTCTCTGGGTCTCATTCTTCACTGTGGATTCGCTGAGCTTGTTCCATGTATCCTTCGATAATTTGGAGCTCGCAGACACACCGGGTCATCAATGATTGGGATTTCCATGCCTATTGTCTGGGCATACTGACTTTTGGGATGGGGCAGCCGCTCTGCTTCATTTTGTTAGTTTCTGGGACCTTTTAGTGCTCCCTATCATACAGAGTAATCTGGCTGTAAGCTTGGTATAGTGATGCTCTGGATGATGCTCAGTGTCGCTTAAGTTCTCATGCTGCTCTGCAAGGACATGTTTTACGTGGTTCATAGATGTTCATACAGCAATGTACTCTTACTCTGCAGATTCTTCTTTTTTGAGAGTTGTTGCTGCTTCTCATTGGCATGCGGACGTGCTAAGGCAGACCTTGCAGTGGTTTCTGAGTAGGTGATCTTATACTTGTGGCGTGCTTGCTTCAATGCTTCAAACTTTTACACTTCTAATAGTTTCTATTTTGTAAAGCCAGGAGCTTTTCCTTCTTTTCAGTGAGGTGGTCAGTCAAATCAGAATTTCTGCTTTCAAGTCTTGTATTTCTCTTTTTAAGTTTTATAATATTTCATAATCCTCCTTCCAACTTATTGTACATCTGCGTTGAGACTCCTGGTCTTTGGTGTGATTCTATCTCTAGGTTTGAGGGTGTGTTGAAAGCTCTTCTGAGAGACTTTAAGCTCCGATACTATGAATGTAGGACAGGGGGCTTTTTGAGAGATGTCCCGCTCTCAGGGAGACTGTGAATGTCCTTTTTGAGACTTCCAGTTCTGTATGGTGATGATGTTCTCTTGGTGGAGGCATTCGGCGAGCTCTAACTGTATGCTTGTGAGAGTATGAACTCGTCTGCACTATGTACACCTCTGTGTGAATACTGTTGACCTCCTGGTTGAAGCATCAGGTTGCGTAGCGCAGTATGCGGAGAGTATGACCTCATTTGAGAGACTTCCAACTCTCTATTGCAATAGATGAGCTATTGCTGAGAGACTGTTAATCCGTTCATATTATTTCGGTTTCCAAGATAGCAATCAAGTTTGTCAGACTGCTATGCCATTTTAAACCATAGCGGTAATAGTAGTGTTCGCAGTATCTGATCCGTCCTTAGCATCTTCCAAGTCGGTCTTGGCCGCAGAGTCCCGCCGAGTAAATTGTGAGCACAGTCTGCTGCAGCTCAGCGTTATATTTCTCTCCCTTTTCAAGTCTAGAGAGCAGATCACAGTTTTTATGCCTGGCAGTGCAGTGCAATCTTCAGGGATGGTCAAAGGATCGTCAATCACTGGTCCGGCCTCGATTCCCTGGTTATCGAGGTTGGGGTATTTTGGGTTCACGACTTCTGCCTTGGGCGACTGGATATATTCTGTCATCTGGGTGAACGAAATCCTCCATGTCTCTAGGCTGAGGGCATTATAGGGACCCCCTTTTCTCGGCGCGATCTAGGGGGACGTGTCTGTTTACTCAACGGTAAGTGAAAACACCTGCTTTTCTTTTTCTGCTTTTGATTTGCGACGACTCCTTCCTCAGGGATACTGACTCTCCATCAGTTATTTGAAACTTCAGCAGATTTCACGTTACGCAGGCTTCCCTCTCTTGCAGTGCGTTAGCTGCAGGAATATTCGGGGTATAGAGACGTTTGTTCCAGTGCGTACCGAGTTTAGCACTTCCACAATTCTCGGGAGGTTTGTGGCTGTGCTCTTGTTTGGGTTCCCCGATAAAAGATATCTTCAGGCCGTGGTATCCGTCAAGGACCGCAAGGGGCACTCTCCTGTGGGGTAGGGTTCCTAAAGGGAGCCAAAATTGTTATACAGTTGGGGCTATAAGGTTGTAATTTTCTTCCTGACCTGGGACGGCGATATTGAATACTATTTTCAATAATAATAATAATAATAATAATAATAAATATTCTATTATACTAATAAAAAATAAAAACAACATTTTTTATTAAAGTAAACTTATCAAAACAATTAATTATCCACTTTAAATGAAAAAAATATTATTTCGGGTGAACATCTATATTGTTTATGAGAAGTGTTGAACAGACAAAAGCAAAACACAGAGACCGAGAACAGAAAGATGGACACTAGACAATGGTCCTCTTACGTGATAGCAACTTGATATTTCTCCCGCGACAGAAGAACCAAATTGGGTGATATTGCTTCAAGGCAGCTATCACTAAGATCGACAGTACTTTTATGTGGCATAGGAGAAAAAAATGCTTGGATAAATAATGATTGGAAAAACCATGCAATATATTTCTCCATGCTCCAAAAACCGATGTTGAAAGTGGTCTGTAGTGGTGCGACCCTACATTATGTAGGCCGGCGCAACATTTTTGCTGATTAAGGCTATTCTACAATGTGTATGAACAATTAATGAAACCCTTAACTAGAAAGGTTTCACCATTGGAATATGATTTTAATTTTCTTAATTGTATCAATAAGGAACATGTTATACTCTTCCTCTATTGCATTGAAGTTGCTATGGTCATTTGCAAAGTCACACACGTCGGAAACGGTCAGAGTTTTCTCTGCGGCTGTTTTTGCGATACATGCTACGAAATAATAAACCTATTATTTATTCTAAGCGTGAGCAACATCATTCCCTGGAGGCAGCCAGTGAGGCCGCTTCGTTACAAATCTCTCTGCCTATTGTCATTGAGCCATACAGGCAGGGACATTTGAACGTAATTTAGGAGGGGGCCAGCAAGGTTTTATGACTTTGAGCCTTCTAATATAAAGGTGGACTTTGAGATCCAATGATCCTTCAAATAGGGCATGAGTCAATCTGTTCCAGTGTTTATTGGAGGATAGCTTTAAACTGACACAAGCAAACCAGCGCACTGACCTTCTGTTGAAAAAAATAGGATGGGGAAAGGGTTTACTGCGGAACCAAGTAATCACGTGCCGTGCAGCCGGTGGTAGTGCCATGAGTGGCGCACATAACGGGGGGTATCGAAGCTGTAGGAAGGGCTTAAACGCATGAAGTCAAAGACTCCAGTTCCTGACGACGGAAGATACCACGGATGACGGGTGTTCTTGTTCAATGCGGCATGTACTATCTCAATGCTGTGTGAGTGAACTGATGTAGCTGTGGATTAATAAAACCTTAACATTTTACACTACGGAGCCCGTGAGTCTCTTTTGGGTATCTATCTATTATAATATATATATATACAGGTAAACCAGTTATAACGCCGCCTCGTTATACGCGATTCGGTGTTATAACGCGGTTTTCCCGTGGCTACCGTTAAAAAAAAAAAAAAATGTTAGAAGTAATTTTTTTGTTTGCACAATGCACAACATGCACAACTGCACAAACTTGCAAACACTGCACACATGCACACACTGCACACACTGCACACACTCTCACTGCACACACTGCACACCACATGTCATTGCTCACACTGCAACCCACACTCTGCTTCACACTGACACACATGCACATGCACACACCCTGCTCATGCTCACATTCTTCACACTGCCCACATGACCACTGCAACACACTGCCACACTGACACACACACGTGATCATGATCAAACTGTGCACATGCCACCACACTGCTCATTGCTACACACTGCACACACTCACTGCACACACTCACTGCACACCAGCTCTCAAATTACACTCAATGTCAGCAGACCCCACCCCCCCATCACTGTCAGCAGCCCACCAGCCATTTTTCACATGTCAGCAGCCCCCGTTTTTCAACACAACACACACACACACACACAACACCCACACACACCACACCAACACCAAACACACACACCACACACACACACACACACACCACACACACACACCACACACCACACACACACAAACACACACACACACTCTGTATGGGGGTCACCCCTGTGCCCTGGTGGGAAGTGCGGGGGCAGGGTCTCTATGGGAGGATCCCCCCTCCCTGTGAGGGGCAGAGGAGGCTGGACAGAGGCAGCCGGCCCGCCACCGCCATCACAGATGATTTGCTCTAGCAGCATTCTGGTTATTTGGCTCCGGTCCAGCCTTTCCTCCTGGGGGCTCAGTCTCCATTTTGCCAGCGGGCCTCTCTGCAGCTCGGACTTGTGACTGAGTACCATGAGGATGACATGTAAACCACCATCTGCACCAGAGAGGGGCACTGCCTTGCGGGGGCATTACCTCGGGGGTGGGGGAAGGTGAGAGCTGAGGGGCTGGGAGGGAGAGGAGGATGCTGGGAGGGAGAGGGAGGGGGCTGGGAGGAGAGGGACGCGAGGGCGATGAATCGCCGCCCCATTTTTTTAAACTTTTTTTTATTATTTATTAAGTAACTTCCTACCTCCTCACTCACTCCCTCCCGATCAGGGCGCGGCGGCATTTTTTTTAAAATTAGCGCAACCCGTTACGAACACGTTTGGGATCATGGTGGACAACGAGGCCCGCCGTAAAACAGGTTACTGTATATATATATATATATATATATATATATATAATATAATATATAAATATATACAGTTCACCACGTTTTTGCTGGTACTCGGGGGCCACCCCAATCCAACCAGCGCGATTATCATCGGGGTCGCGCATTTTTTTTTAAATGGCCCGCAACAAGCGCCGATTGGGAGAGGAGAAGGGAATAGGTGGAGTGAGGGGGTGCCGGAAGCCCACAGTCCCCAGAGACACAGTACTTCCCCCAGCATTTCCCCTACACTACCCTCGCAACTTCCACCAGAGCCCAACAATCCCCCCAGCAGCTCCACACGATCCCCCAAGACCCCCCAGCCTGCACCGATCCCCTGCCATTTACCGCACTGATACCCGCCAGCAGCCCGCAGCCGATACCCCCCCCCAGCCCCACACCGATCCCTGCACCAATCCCCCAGCCCGCACAGATTCATACTCCAACACTGCTCCGTTTGCACAATGTAGCGCATGTTGTGGTGAGTATGCACTGAGGGTGGCGCATTTTTGCTTTTGGTGTGTTGTTTTGTGTTTTTTGTGTGGTGACAGTGGTGAGGGCAGGGCGAGCCAGTGGGCCCAGCAGCTGGAAGGTACCAGGCAGGAGATCCAAAGTGCGCAGCTTGCCCTTGGTCTCCTGATGAGTGAGCACCCTGGGGAGAGAGACGGCAAACAAGTGCATGCTCTCAGACAGCAACTATACCCAGGGCCAGCTCCTTGACCCCTAACTCCCGCCCAATGACCCTCCCCAGCTCCGAACCGATCCCCGTCAGCAAGCCCATGATGCCCCAGCAGTAACACCAAAGGTAGGGGGTTATGGGGGCTGTGTGGTGCTGTGAGTGTGGCAGTGTGCTGGTGAGAGTGTGCTGTGAGTGTGTGCAGTTGTATGCTTTGAGAGTGTGGCTTGAGTGGTGCGGTGTGCAGTGTGCTGTGAGTGGTGGCGTAGTACTGTGAGGGTGCAGTGACTGTGAGTGTGTGCAGTGTTGCTGTGACGGTGTGGTTGTTGTGTAGTGTGCTGTGAGTGGGATGCAGCTGTGTGTGCAATGTGTATGTGCAATAAAAATATTATTTTTAAAATATTCGGTTGTCCGCTCAAAACGTTATAAGCGATCCATTGTATAGCGGATTGCGCTATAACGGGGTTGAGCTGTGGCTATGTGTATATATAGATATCAGATATATAATCAAAAAAAAAATAGATGATACCGTTCTGTTGTGATAACGGAAAATGCTTTAATTTTGTGCGAGCTTTCGAGATACACTGATCTCTTCTTCCTGGCGATGTATCATCTATTATTTGTGATTATGAAGCTAGGCTACACGGTACTGAACCTCTAATATAATAAAGCTATTATATATATAGACATATGGGGACAGGAGATCTGATAGCCAAAAGAAGCAGCACACTGCAATGTTGATGTCAAAGAAAAAGGTTATTACGTGGAACCGGGCGCCAACATCTTTCTCCACCTCGCGCGTTTCGGTCCTAACGGGACCTTCTCCGGGCAGTGCACCTCAGGACGGACACGAGCACCCATTATATACCCCTTAACACAATACTAAAAAACCTGACAACAATCAATGAAAATCCAAATAGCAATCCCGAAAACAGCCCACATGCTTTTAACAGCCCCAATCAACATACTGCCACTGACTAGCACCAATGAAATAGCCTGATCTTGACAAAGGTAATAGTAACATGTTTATTAGTGAAATCACAGACCTACTATTAGAACATGACTAACATGAAGCAGACCATTAAGTTTTAAATGCACATGAATAGTTAAATTGCACAAAATGGTAGAAATATATATAAGTGATGCCCATAGCAGTGCTAGCCCTCTGTAATGTAGCAGAATGCAAAAATACACTATTACTTTCCAATAAACGCCATACCTTAGTGTGGAATGGTCCCAGGGGGAAGGGGAACGGAGAACCGTCTGATAAGCAATCAATCAAGGTTGCACGGCAGTTAGCAGATATAACATGTGGCAGCGCGTTCATTTGAACAAGATCGCTTGCCTGACCTGTGTGTATGAGTGGGGTTAATACTCACGCATTGGTTCCTGGAGTTTTCCGTGCATGGCAGTGCGATCCCTGGCAAACCCTGACGCTTGACTGACCTGTTGGGAAGGGAGGGAGGGAATACTCACGCGATGCGTTCTCCTAGTATTCTTCCGCGCATGCGGCAATGCGTCCCTAGCAACACCCGATCGCGTCCTAGACTACTGTAAGTAAAGGTTGCGCGCCGTATCTGTGCGAATTGCGATGCGCAACGATGCGTAGTGGCGCAAGCAGTGATAGATACAAGAGAAGGGATGCGCAGTGCCCTAGTGATATGTCAGCGTCTAAGGACAGACCCTAGAGAACATGAACATGCTAAAAATAACTATACTTTCTTTACCATGAGCACAGATAATGGCCATTCAGTACACCCTGTGGCCAAAGGTTGGATACATATAGTATAGGGAGAAAACTAAGAGCAAACCTATATAAAAATCAAAAACCTTAAAAGGTGCAGGAGTCTGATGTAGTATATTTAAGACTGTAATCTAGATGGAAACTACATATTTCTGCATACATGAAGCCATACCAGGTAAGTAGTTGGTGCAGTAAACCAAGATTTAATAAATAGGCGATAGAATAGTAATATGCAAATGTACCCCATGATACCAAAAGTGGCGAATCGGTGCCGTGCAGTACCAAAAAGTCTAACCAATATATTGTGGTTACATGGAGATCTATCAACTACACCCGGCTGTTTGTTAATAGTGTATAGTTCTAAAACTTTGGACACCAAGTGTGACCGAACACCCAAAGTGAATGAAGTGAATGAACATACGGAAAAGGGGGGAGATGAGGAAGTCCGAGAATTGCGTTTGTAGTGTACAGAAACATGTTAATTTAAGTCCCAAAAGAACTGAAGATGTGATTACTATACACAAAAACTTTACGAAAACAGCCTAACTTTAGATCTTCATTTAGTTGCCATGAGGGAGATGGTCTTGAGTTTATATTAGTCTTGCCTTCTTGTTGGGGGCAGGGGGGAGAAGCAGATTGTTCTACACCCCTCTGGGTGGTGGTTGCACCTGTAGTATGGGCATACACGCAATTGTGGCTAAATGAGTGCCGCAGTTCTTTGAATGCTGGCAAACTGGCAGGTTATTAAGCTCAATTGTAGTCCGTGCTGTTAAATCGCTGTTTCTGATCGTGGATCGATGGATAGCTATCTCTCCTTGAGCATGGATGATGTTTTACCCACGTAGCGTAGCCCACAGGGGACAGTGATAATGTACACGACAAATCGAGGACTACAATTTTAGAAATTCTTGATCTTGATCGGAACCCCCCACTGTGAGGAGGGTAAAAGTGCACCTGTTTGCAGGTGAAACTGCAAGTTAGTGCAACCAGACAATTGTTATGAACCTGGTTTCGTCGAGCCAGGTTTTAGGGTTGTCTAGACTTGTCCACTGGGTCCGCCGGTGTCACAATCTCCAGGTTAGTCCTCGGCTGTGTGTAGAAGAACAGCGGTGGGGTCTTGGCGATTTTGCAATTTGGGTGTCATTTGCTAAAGATTATGCCAGTTCTTATGTATATACTGCCTTGATTGCGGTTGGAATGCGTACAGAAAGTGCTGATAAATGGCAACGTTGCCTATAGGGTGTTGGAATCGGTCGCAGCAGAGATTGTCTGTCAAGGCTTTTTCCTTACTGATCAGGGCCAACAAGTGCAATTTCGTATGCTAATATAGAGAGCAATTAACAGTGCCAGATTGGACAATGCAAACATTAGAGGATATATAAAGTGCTGCTGACCCCCATGTATCCACGTCACTGAGGAAGCTTTTAGCGAAACGCGTCTGACGGTCTTTTGGTCCTCGCGAGCCACCGTACAGAGAAGTGAAGCAGAATCCCATTTTGATACACACTACCACCGGAGCGCATGCGCATGCGCGGGACGTGGAAAGAACTGCAAGGAGGCTGACTGACGGGAGGAAGAACAGGCTGTGCACAAGTCTGGGCAAACCACCCGATTTTCATCCATATCCATGCACCACCATCTTATCGACTGGGACAGACTCCACGCGGACACCTAACCATCTGGGATAAAGGACCATTAAGGACCATTAAGGTCTGAAACGCGTTGGTGTGCTTTGTTACTGATTTTTTGACCCATTAAATAGCTTTATTTTGGGAACGCATACCCTGTGGTTTATTGGCTGTTTTTTACAGCACTGGAGATAGTGCTCCGTTCCTTTCCCTCTCCCTTTCTGGGAAGTCTGGCAGAGACTGAAACTTCTGCACTCTATGCCATTCTTTAAAGGTCGCTTGTGAGTTGGCAATCTATATTTTTAATCAATTTTGTTCAATAAACAGTGTTATACTATGTTTTCTCTGTTCTCTCCCTTTTCCTGAGGTTATATTAAGAAGTATATACTGCACAGAAGAGGGAATCTAGTGGTTAAATGTAAGTGTGCCTGTTGTATATCTCACTCCTAGCATACTACTGTGATTTAACCCTTCCTGATTGCGGTCCCTTGTTTGTTTTACATTGCATGTGTCCTGGAAATTTGAGTGAAGCACAGCGCCGGAGGATCCCCCCCCACAAAAACAAAAAGAGAAAGAAAAAGAACGTGAGAAAGATAAATATAGACACACACAAACAAATAAACGTAGTGAAAATCAGGACAGATATATAGATAATCGAAATAATCAAAGTAGATATACAGAATGGAGGTCAAATAATAACAAAAGAACAGAAGGGGGAAATTTAAGGCCCTATAAGGAAAGAGATTTCCACGTAAAGGGAAAAAGAGAACCCATAGAAGAGAGTGGGAATATAGAGAGAAGATAGAGAACCTGAAGAAGAGATTTTAGAATAGGAGAGAAAAGGAAAGATATAGATCACCATGGAGGAAAGAAAACCACTCTGATAACAAAGAACCTCCTTTTTTTAGAACAGAGGAGGGGTTGGGAGAGGGACAGAGATCAGGAGGGATATACCCCAGAATGTGGAGGGCAACATCAGCTATAACCTCAAGAGAATGACAAACGGGGAAAGAATAGAGGATTCAGAGGAGGGAAGAAGGGAACAGAGAAGGTAAAAAAAGAAAGATAACAACATAGGAATTTCAATCTAAGCAAATATAAACTTAAAGAGGAAGAAGAGGCAGTTTTAAGTAGAGGCCTGAACTTTGCCCCCTCAAATAGGGACAGCTCATTCCAAATGTCATTGATGCGCAGAAATTGTGAGACGTTTAACATTGAAAAGATACTATGCCAAAAAAATCATGAGAGAGAAACAGAAATCACAAATAGTGAACACAATGGACCCATTTACATACGAATTTAAAAAAAAAAGTCCAAATTTTATCCAAGTTTTGCAAGGGTCCTTATCTGGAAACCTTCCCGAAATTAATTGAAGAAGATCTAAAAACGATAAACATACAGAAGAATAGAGATAAGACCAAATCTAAATAAAAAGAGAGGAAAGTATTAGATGATTATCCCACACAAAGAAATCATAATTAAACCAGCAGATAAGGGGGAGGTGTAGTCATTTTAGACACACCAGACTATGTAAAGGAGGCTGAACGTCTATTGGAGATGAAACTACATACAGGAAACTAAATCTAATCCAAAGATCAAATTTGAAAAAGAAATGATATCTATGCTAGATGAAGGATTGGAAAAAGGGATCCTTTTAAAAAAGAGTAGACTTATTAGATTAGAGAATCCAAAGACACCAGTCTTCTATTACTTCCGAAACTACACAAGGCGTTAAAATCCCCTAGAGGCCCATAATATCTGGGATAAATTCAATAACACAGAATCTATCAGCATATATAGATATGCTATTAAAACTGCAGTGAAAAAACTTCAATCACAACCTGAAGGACACAAACACAAATACACAGTTGCTAGAAAAAGTGGTCTGGCAACCAGAATTTCTGCTGGCAACATGTGATATAACATCACTGTACACGTGTATAGACCACACCAGGGTTGTAATGCTACGAAATATTGTTTGGAAAAACATTGACAATAGCTCCAACTCAGTTGGATTTCATTATTGACGGTATTAGGTTTATACTTGATCACAATGCCTTCTGGTTTGGAGAAAGAATTCTACTTGCAGACAAGAGGGACTGCAATGGTACCAGGTTTGCCCCCAGTTATGCAAACCTTTCTCGGTTGGTGGGAAAGACCAAGTAATCTGGCCAACCAGACCTGGGAGCAAACCTGGTACTCTATCGTCGCTACATTGACGATATTGTGATCATATGGAGAGGAGACTTAAACATCCCTACAAAGTTTTTTGACACAATAAACCAAAACACCGTCAATTTGAACTTCACATACAATATCAGCCCACAAAGTGGAATTTCTAGATTTGGAGATCTTTATAGAAATGGATAAAATCAATACGAGAAACACACTTTAAATCAGTCAACTGCAACAATTTTGTTAAAGCAGATAGCTGCCACAAAAAAACTTGGCTTGAAATGTCCCTATGGGGAGTTCAGGCGCTTAAAAAGAAACTGTACAAACCAGAAGAGTATGAAAATCAGATCATACCAATGAAAGAAAGATTTCTGGAGAAAGAATATAAACTACAGACAGTATAGAAGCAGCGATTAGTTAGAGTAGAGGACTAAACAGAACAGAACTGCTAACATATAAAAAGAAAAAATCAGATGACAAATTTAAAGAAAATTGTATTCCTTTTATCAAGGCTTTTAATACACAGTCACAATAAAATAAGGGTATTCTGAAGAAGCATTGGCATATCCTTAAACAGGACAATGGTTAACAGAAATTATAGGAGAAAAACCAGATGTGATCTTCTCACGAGCCAGCACCTAAAAAAAAATTAGTGACAAGTTACCTTCATCCAAAACAAAACAATGTTGGTTAGACAAACTGTTATAAGGTTTCTCTAAATGTCTGATTGCAGAGCATGTAAAAACAACTCGCAGCTAAATACAAAAAGTATAGTTTTAAAAGTACTGTTTCATCAATTGAATATCCAATCAAGTCACACATACTTGTAATAGAAAGGCATGTGTAGTGATTGGACTGTGGGTGCAATCTCCAGTACGTGGGCAGAACCATAGCAAATTAAAAACAAGAATTGGAGAACACATTAGAAATATTATCAATGGTTTAGAAACCCACAGTGTGTAAACCACTACAGGATTAAAAAACAATAAAAATCCTGTTGCTTGAAGTTCCTAGGAATAGAACAGGTTAAACAGATTGGAGGGGAGGAGATTTATTCAGAAAATATCACAAAGAGAATCCTTTTGGATCTTTTCCCTGCAAACCTAGCACCTAAAGGGTAAACCTGGAGATGGAACTGACAGCCTTCATTAGGATCTCAATGCAGGACCTAGTATCTGATAACATCATTCTGCTTAATTAAGTATAAAATCAGTACAAAGAATCAGTGCATTTTTATAAATTATTATGAAGTTATTGTTTTAAAGTGTTTATTATGTATTTATGTATTATAGCTATGTTTGAGGTGGATTTAAACAAGTGCAATTTCGTATGCTAATATAGAGAGCAATTAACAGTGCCAGATTGGACAATGCAAACATTAGATGATATATAAAGTGCTGCTGACCCCCATGTATCCACGTCACTGAGGAAGCTTTTAGCGAAACGCGTCTGACGGTCTTTTGGTCCTCGCGAGCCACCGACAGGAAGTGAAGCAGAATCCCATTTGATAACACACTACCACCGGAGCGCATGCGCTGCGCGGGACGTGGAAAGAACTGCAAGGAGGCGTGACTGACGGGAGGAAGAACGGCTGTGCACAAGTCTGGGCAAACCACCCGATTTTCATCCATATCCATGCACCACCATCTATCGACTGACTGGGACAGACTCCACGCGGACACCTAACCATCTGGGAGGAAGTCTAGTAGAGACTGAAACTTCTGCACTCTATGCCATTTTTTAATGGTCGCTTGTGAGTTGGCAATCTATATTTGTAATCAATTTTGTTCAATAAAAAGTGTTATACTATGTTTTCTCTGTTCTCTCCCTTTTCCTGAGGTTATATTAAGAAGTATATACTACACAGAAGAGGGAATCTAGTGGTTAAATGTAAGTGTGCCTACAGCATATCTCACCCATAGCACCCTACTGTGATTTAACCCTTCCTGATTGCGGTCCCTTGTTTGTTTTACATTGCATGTGTCCTGGAAATTTAAGTGAAGCACAGCGCCGGAGGATCCCCCCCCCCCCCTTTCTCCATTCAGTGACTAATACAGAGGTTGGAGAATCACCTCTGAACGAAATCGAACCCATTTTTATACGGTTGGCGCAGTTATTTTATTTCTTTTTATCAATTGTAATTTAGAGTCTAAATATATCAATTATTAGATGGAATATATGTTTCATCAACAATTCTTAAACATCTCTGACATCTCTGCAGATGTATAATAGGGAGTATGCATGCATACAGTATATATTTGTATATAGATATTAGTATATACATAGTTATTGGTCATCATATGTATATGTGTATAGATTATTATTGTATATATTTCAATATAATAGAACTTGTCTATGCAGTTGTAGTTTATTTATATCTATATTGTATATTGCATATTCCTTTTTAAGACATCGATTATCCAATGAATTATATTTCCTACCTTACCTTTGTTAGTAAGTTATATTACGTAATACATCGTTATATTACTTAATACATTGTTATTTAGTTTGCCATTTCGCATATTGCTAGTAGGATTTAGTATTATGGCTAGCACAGATGACTTGATTTAGTCATTAGTACAGCATTCTGTTGCGATTTTGTGATTGGACTGAAGGACTATTAATAGCAACCTATTGCAAGTGCAGTCCATCCCCTGAGGAAATCCGCTGTGCCGGAAGAAACGCGTAGGGTCACGTGGTTTGAGTGAGCTATGGTGGTGGACTAGCTCAGACGCCAGACACAAAGAAGGGGAAGGAGTTCCCTGAGTCGCCAGCAATACAGATCGTGTTTGCTAGGAAACACAGGCTGCAATCTTGGGTTGCCGGAGAGACATTTACCAGGTGACACCAGCAGCAGTGAGGTTTTACAAGGATACACACGGTGTGATGGAGCAAACAGACGGCGATTTAGCTACATGTTTGCGCATGGGCTTGCCCATACAACGCTTTTTATTCTGTGACAAATTGTGAGTGTGCATTTGTCGTGATTCATGTCATTAAAACTATGTATTTGGATTTTACACAAGGATCGAGCGCTTTTCCTCTTCTTGTTTTTCTAATATATATATAAAAGTTCAGATTTGTAATTGTTTAAAAAATTCCAAACTAAAACCTAATTCAAATCCAAAACCAAAATAATTCTTGTTTAGGCAAAATCAAACTACAAAAAAAATATTTTACAACCTAAACTGCGTTTAAAAATAAAAACACGATTTTCTTTTTAGAACTGAGTCTCATACCATAGCACAGAGCTGTAAATAAATATTTTACCCCAGAAAGTTCTGAATATAGTTTTGAACAGCAAATACATATGTTTTTCATCCAGGCTTTTCATTAAATTGTACTTTAAGTCTGCGAAATTTACAAATCAACTACATAGTGAGAGCAAGAAGTATCACACACCTTGATTTCTCAGTCGACCTGCCTCCACAGACCCTGCCTGACTTTCATGGGCTGAGAGATGCAACCACTGACATATGTCAAGTCAGCTAAACCAAACATAACTTGTATACCGTACTGTACATTGAATACAAACCATTTTTGTGAAATACATACCATTGTACTTCTGTTACACACACGTAGATAAAAGAGCCTTGTGGAAGTGGAGAAAGTTAGTGATGCCACAGAAGTCACAGACTGCCTGACAAATAGAAGCAAACATGGAATAGTAATGAGACCAAAATGCTACTGTTACTGAAAGTTGCGTGAACATCTTCAAAATTAGCTTATAATGTATTTTGCATTTTTCTCTTAATTTTTGTGAAATTTCACAAACTTTTGCATTGCCCGAGTTACAGTATGCCAATTTCACTACATTTTCCAGATTTCTCGGTGAAAGTGACAAACAACTGCAGCATAGAGGGCTACGCGACCTTACACATTGATTGTTAATGCGTGGGCAAAAAATATTGGGAAGCTTACTGTTTTTGCAACAATGTTCTTAAACAGAAAAAAATGGGAGATGAATGTTGGTGTTTAAAAAACTTTTGTGGTTAATTGATATGTGAAAAAATATCATATATATTGTTGTCTAATGTTAATATGGTATGTACTGTAAGGCACCTCTAACATATTGTATGGACTGTATGAGCACATATCAAAAAGCCCATACTTGAATCTCCCCCCCCCCCCCAAAAAGGAGACCAACCTGTATATGGGCTATAAAGTAATGGAAGCATAGCTCTGTTAGTAAACATTGATACTGTGACATGTTATCTCATAAAAAATGTTTTGATTCCCATTCTACATTAAAGACCAAGGGTATAATGTATCTAAACTGTAAATCCAAAACATTTCTCGTTTGTTGAGCATGTTCACTAGGTCACCCACCCCCTGCCCCCCCCCCCCCGAAGGGAGGCATGAACATGCTCAATACCCGCAAAAGGGAAATTCTCAATATCACTCGGTGAGCAATTGAAAAAATGCCTGGGTACCGGATGGGTTAAATCACCACTCTTGATAGAGTAAATATTTTGAACAGGTCACTATTAAAATAATTACTTGCTATTTATTTTCAATGTACCATACTTCTTGCTTACTTCAAATCATCTCTTAATCTGCTCTCATTTTATTTTTGGTTATAAAATTATGTATCTTAATGTATCTAGTTTAATTGCCCATTTAAACATTTTTATATTTTTACCTTCAGAGACAATTGCTTTTTTGTTACAATGCACACTTGCTGCATTTCTTATTAGAAGCAGCATTGACTTTTCTATTGCATCAATAAAATACATTATTTGTAATAACATAATCCAGTCATTTGCTTTCGTAACATTAGTTAAATGTGGCCTTGGCCCCTGAATATGTTTCCATAATTGAGTTGATAATGTCGGATTTGCAACCACTACGAGCTTCATAATTCAACATTATTAACCAAACAAACTGATTATGAGTCGAAAAGGAAAAAAAGGTGGCGGGAGGGTTTAACCCCTTAATTACCTTAGCTGTTGTAACTGCTATGATGATGAAGGGGTGAAGCCCTCCCACTACCCAACAAAGAGGCTTAACCACCCACCCTGTGGCAACTACTGTAACCCCTTCACCCACCTCCTCTACCCCCAACAACATTCCCCCCCACAATACATACAGTACAATAAAGGGGGAAATTCCTATTATCCAGATGTGGATAATAGCGCATTTGCACATTAAAAATAAAACATTAATCAGCCAGCACATAGTAAATAAAAGTTGTACTTCCCCGTGCCCGTATGAAGGCTGTCCTTGTCCTCCTCATCTTGAGTGGGCACCTACAGTAATATAATTAAAGCTAACTACATTATTGGCTTTTTATTAACCTCTATGGTAATTAGGGGGTTTTCAACCCCCCCCTTCTGCTTCCCACCCGGGAGACATAACCACTCTTCCCCAGGCAACTACCCCCACTCCTCACCCCGTCTACCCATTGATTGTCACAGTGGTAAACCATGCCCACAATATGGGCATGGATTTCCACTATAGTAATGAATAGGCAAGCAAAAAATGAAAAACAACCACAACATACAATACATTACAATTAAATAAAAACAAACATTTTCTAATAAACCCATTGATTGTGAATATGGTTTTCCATACCCTCAAAGGGGCATAAAAACATTGCCAGTCAATGGGCATCCTAAAATTAATTAATTAATTAATAATAATTAAAAATAAAATACAATCAATGTGTTTCTTACCTTTGCTGGGATGATGATTCATCCCCCTCATTCTACAGCAGCAGCACCAACTTTTACCCCACGATACAATGATCCTCATCAGTATGGAAGAAGTCAATAATCCTCAGTTGCTTGCAGAAGAGTACCATGTGAGTAGTTCTTCTTTCTTTCCTTTCTTATCTTCTTATCTTCATCCTTTTCTTCTTTCTTCTCCAACAGGTGCAGGAGATGTTGATCCACCAGCTTCTTGGAGTCAAATGAGACATTACAGGCCTTGTATAAAGCCTGTGACGTCACACGTGACTGACAAATGGTACATTTATTGGATAGTGTTGGGTGTATTGGATAGTATTGGTTGCTGTATTGTATTTTAATGTTTATTGGGGGTAAAGGAGGTTGGTGAAAGGGGTAGTTGTCCCAGGGTGGGTGGTTAGGCCTTTCAGGTATCAAGTGGGAGGGGATAACCCCTTCATTACCTTTGCGGTTACTTCCGCTAAGGTAATGAAGGGGTTAACCCCTTCTGCAACCTTTCCGGTATGCCTAACCACCCACCCTGAGGCAACTGGCCCCTTCACCTGCCCCCATTTTTAAGTTTAAGTTGCCTTTAAAATTGTTACATGTGAGAGAATGCATTAAACATGTTATGTTTTCAAATACTGAAACAGGCGAAATAAAATCAGATGTTCATAATCTAGTTTTGGAAGAATACAATGTATACTTAAATTAGGACAAAGAGTTAATTTTAATAATACCTTGCATGTCTAAAATACATTTTTGGCCAGATTTTTATATGAAATTATTTGTTGAATGTGATGCATCATGCAAAAATGTAAAAAAAATGCAAAATACAGGATTCTAATCATGCAACAGAAGTATCAAAGTTAAATTGAACTGAAATTTATGGAAGACAAAGGTTTTGACACTCTGTTCTTATCTGGATGTTTACATCTCCTGAGGATTTGCTTCTATGTTTAAACTAAGCACTGTCTGGGTTAGACAAAAATAAAGGCTCCCAAGTGAGAAAAAACAGAAGGATTTTCATACAGAATTAAGTACTTGTCTTGTTCTTACATAATTTCTAATAAGAGTACTTTCCTGAACAATACTGCATGGACTGATACACTGTCTGAACCCTGAAAGAGACTAGACACATAATGCATTTCCATTAACCATATTATTTATGTGATGGTGTCTAACCTTGAAGTTATACAATAACAATCTGTCAATAATAATCTGTGATTTTGTTATGTTTCTGCACTGATACATTGATTTAATTAAGGTAAAGTTGTTATTATTGTTTCCTTAATCCTTTATGAACATCTCTGTTCTCTCCAACTTCCCCACTCCCCACTGCACCCAACAGCTTAACCTCAATAAAAAAACACCCACACAAATCCCCTATTCACACTCTCTATCTAATCCTTCCTGCTGCTGGGGATCTCCCCTAAGCCTGAAGCCAGACATACACACCTGATCTCACTCATGCCTCCCTGTCACCTCTTCCCCTGTAAATGGTGTTAACCTTTTCATTTAACACTGACCTTCCTTAAATTTTACCCCACAAATCAAGCATCCCAATAGCCTGCACTCATGGCTTTTGTCCCACACTCAGTCACTCCTACCACCCATTATGACCAAGCACTGCCATCTACAGCACTTACTCCCTTACCTGCTGTCTCTGAAAGTTTCCCAGTAAACCTCTTAGATTGTAAGCGCTTCGGGGCAGGGATTTCCTTTCCCATTGTCTGATTTTGCTGCACTTATTGTATAATTATAATTCCCTGTACTCTAATCTTTGTGACGCGCTGAGTACACTTTTGGTGCTATATAAATAAAGACATACAATACAATACAATATTCATTTTTTTGTTTCTCTACAAACCAAAAGAAAAAAAGATCAGCTTTTCAATGGCATTTCCATGGAGTATGCAGATGATATATCTAACAATTGGATATTCACGTAATTCATACCTTATGCGATGGGAAACAATTATCATTTTTTTCAAGCAATATGTATCTTCACCATATTTTTTTGTCTGAAAGAGGTCAAAGTAGTAGTTAGTGAAATTTGTGTGGAGACATGTGTGGAAAATCTAATGTTGTGGAGATCCTTCATATCCATCTTCTCCTCACAGATATTCTCATGTCATCCTGCTCATCACTATTCTCTTCCAATCCCTTTTACTGCAGAAGCATTTATTCTCTCCTCAACTCTACAGTTCATACTCCTTCTACAACCATCTTATAAAGGCCATTTAGAACACCTTTATTGTACTCTGACCCTAATTCACTTACATCTAACTTCTGTCTGAATTTTTTTCTACAGCCATATCGCTGTTAACTTACATTGCAAATGATGAAGGGGGAGACTCAGTAAGGCGTGTCGTTGGGTAACACATCATCTGGCATTAACGAGCATTTACTTGAATGGCAGTTATCACTGGATCAGATGCATGAACACGCAACAGACCATACTAAATGTACCTTATGTATTGTCCTCTGACATTGTTATACTACCTCTTGTTGCTTTTGTTTTACATAATTTTAAATGTACACTCTGCACTCTTCTCCCTCTTGTCACTTATTAGTAAAGATGTGTAAAGACCCATCCTAAAGGGTTACTTTGTTGTAGGAGGACAAGAGGAGAGGAGCCTCTGGGGGAGGAGATAGGAATAAACCCATAAAGTAGTAGAACAGACAAGGCCACCTTTTATTTATTATGTTATAAGTCGGGACAGTGCCCTTTAAGTTGGGGTGTCAGAAGATGGCTAATGAAATCCAGCATGCATCAGAGAGGGGAAAACACACGCTACAAAGGGTCCTAAAAAAAGGGCTTTCGGGTGTTGTCGGATCGGCACTATTCACAGATCCATATAGGTATCTGTTTCAACTGGTGTGGAAGTGGCAGTTACCAGACCGAAAAAAGGTGTCATCTTTACCTGTACAGGATAGGCCAGGATCCCAGTAAGGGCCCAGTATAAAACGGGGTATCGCAGATGTCACTCTGCGAATGGGCAGCAGGGTCCAAAACCAGTAAAGCAAGCAAGCCAATATACCTTCCTCTGAATGTTAAGAGTGTGCACTTATGGAAGCACAGTATTTATGAATAGCCATGAGAAAACAGTACAACTTTGTCATATGTACAGTATGTGAGCAGTCCCCGTGCCTGGGGACACGAATAAAAGACTCTTGTTGTACTACAAAAGTTCCTGGCACCAATTATTTTTTCACCCTTGCTACCTCATCGCGTAGCTGCCTGAATCCAGCATCCTGAGTCAAGGCAGCCCATGCTGTATAGCAAAGACTATATACTGATATAATCTCCCTATAAACCTGGCAGGGAGTGTTACAGATGTATTACTGATTATGATATTTTTTAGGGAACCAACATGGGAGCTCTTCATGGATAGCATTATAGTGTACAGAGCTTTTAAACCTCAGAGGTACCTAACAAAACCTGAAACTATACCTGTCTACTAGTACAAATGTAACATTTCACTGTGACACAATTACTTTGGACATTTTATATCATTTTACCCTTGTTATTATGTGCATTAAATGAAAAATAAAACCAAATGTCCCTAGTTTTTTAAATGTTTGAGGGGCTATTTGATATTAAAGCAGCTGTCAGGCACACAAAAATATTTTAGCAACCAGCTAAACGTCACCTATAGGAACCGAAAACAGATATATTAAATTAACCATTTTCTTTATCATTGATCCCAGTCTGGTGTGCTACTCGCTCCCTGGACATGATATATTGAACCGTTTAATCACCAGTAGTGTTGAGTCTTACATCTATCATTATTACTACAACTTCTGTTTCATCGACTTTATATGTATTCTTATTATTTGAGTGCATGCATTTTCTGAGTTCTATTTGATATTAAAGCAGTTGTCAGGCACCCAAAAAAACATTTAAGAAACCTGCTCCCACACAAAAAAAAATAAGACTCAGCATCCAGCATTTCTTGTCCATGTTAAGATGTTGCTGTGCATCAGTTGGCTTTATAGTGCTCTTGATCTCTTTATAGCTTTGTTTTTGTATTTTTGTAGATCGTAGCATGACAAGCTAATGTTTTTCTTCAAGCTTTAAATGTCAAGAAAATGTATATGAGTAAAACGTAGATGTTTGAAAAACATTGCATATTCTTGGCATTTCTATACTGTACATACACATTTTAAAGCAAAAAAAGATTTTAAGAGGAAGGATCTTTAAATACATTTATAATGACAGTTTATGACATTTGGGTTTATGGCCCACAGACACCCGTGGGGACCACCTGAGGACCCCCGAACACCCACGGGGACCACTCAAGGGCCCACAGACCCCCAAGGAAACATTTGAGAACCCTTTGACCCCTTGTGGGGACCACCTGAGGGCCCCCAGTCACCCTCATGGACCATCTGAGGACCCCAGGGCACCCGCGAGAAAAACCTGAGGGCCCACAGACACCAACGGGACAACACGAGGACCACATGACACCCGCAGGGACCACCTGAGGACCCCCGGACACCCGTAGGGGCGACAGACACCTGCAGGGACAACCTGAGGCCCCCGGGACACTCGCAGGGACCACCCAATCTTACCCACATAAGATTGTGTCATCTTCATACATGTGTATTGAGGCTCCCTTACAAGCTGTAAGAAGATCATTGATGAACACTGAGAAGAGTAGGGGCACCAGAACAGAGCCTTTTGGGACACCACAGGTGATATCCAAGGTGTTGGAGTTAGAGCCTGAGATGGACACATGTTGGGATCTTCCTGATAGGTAGGAATGAAACCAGTTTAAAGCATGCTTCCCTATTCCAGAGCACTGGAGTTTGTTAAGCAAAATAACATGATCAACAGTATCAAAAGCCTTTGCAAATCTAGCACTATTGCACCAGTTAGTTGTCCCCGTTCCATTCCACACTGGATTTCATTACAAACTTTTTGCAGGGTAGTTACCATGGAGTGTTTGGGGTTAAATACAGATTGGAATTGGCTAGGAAAATATATATACTACACTATGGGGGTGATTCATTAAGCAGTGATTACTGCTTTTAAGTACGATTAATGGCTTTTAAGACCGATATGTCTGCTGCGCAATTCACTAAGCAGTGATAACAGTGCTTTATCAGCTGCAAAAGGCATTTTTTCAGCCCCCCAAAAAGTGAAAAAAAATACGTCTGACCTGGCAACAAACGGCAAACATGCCGTCTTTTGCCAGCCTGTGCGATTCAAACTAAGCAGTGATAAGTGAATCGTACTTTAAAAGCACGCCAGATTTTTGTACCAACTAAAGGCTGGGCGCAAAAGAAATGGAGCCATGAATAAAATCATTATTTACATTTTTTTACCACACAATTAATACAACAGGCCAGTGGGTGTCCCTGGGTGATCGCCGCGGGAGTCCGGGGCCCTTGGGTGATCCCCGCGGGAGTCTGGGGGTCCTTGCTGGCCTGCAGTACATATCGTGTGGCCCAAAAAAATAACAGGCAATACTTTGAAATAAATACACCCCACTCCCCCCCTCCCTCCATGCCCCCTAACACATACAGTACATTAATGGTCACAATTACTATTATCCAGATATGGATAATAGTGCATTTATCCATTACAAATAAAACATTAAGCGGCAGAAAAAAAATAGCGGCAGTAAAACAGGCACCCAAAGTGTGAAGCGTCCATGTCCTCCGTTGCCACAAACAATGCAGTACAATAAAAAATACAATCTAATGTCCTATAACCCCTTAATCACCTTAGTGGTTATTAACAGCTATAGTAATTAAGGGGTTAACCCACCCTCTCCCACTACCCACCCAGGAGGCCTAACCACCCTCCCCAGGCTACTAGCTCCACCCTCCATCCATTCATTGGTACAGTGGGTACATCATGCTCATATAATATGTTCATGATTTACCACTATAGCAAGAAATGGTGAAGGAATAAAAAAAAGGCCCAAATAAAACAACATTACATTGAAAAATGAACATATTACTAATGCCAATCAAACAATTGAATTGCACAGTGGATACATCATGCCCATATAATATGGTGAAAAAAAGGGGTGATACTGCGCTCAACGGTTTGAGATGTAAGATTTATAAATATCATTAACCTTAAAATAAAGGTGTATATATGTGTTCAGTTTATACAACAATAAAGTGATATTAAACCAAATATAGTGCTGTGATATAACCAAATCAATAATAATGATAAACCTGTCACGTTCAGGTTTAAAGATTGATGAGGTGACTGCTGCTGTTCTCATTGATTGGCTCCACAACCAGAACTAGAACAAGAAACAAAAAGAGAGAACAGCGCAAGACCTCATTGTGTAGTATTAAAATAATTTATAATTGCTCATTAAGCAGGTGAGTATTGCATGTACATCAATAGAATATATATTAGGCAAGCCATGTTAGGGACATGTTACCACGTGTAGCTAGCAGCAAGGGAACACTTCAGAGACAGCTGGGCTGGAGGATGAATTGACTTATGTCTCTCCCCGGATAGTCCTGGGTCTCTCTCCTCACCGGCTAGTAACCCCCACACCAAACAGGAAATCACGATGCTGTAACCGCGGCGTTGGTGCTGTGCACCTCGCTCCCCTGTGATACCACCACTTAGGGTGTCTCATCTCGGGATGAGCTGCCGCAGTGACGCCAATGCGTGGTGTAGTTTCTTCAACGCCAATACCTCACTTCCCCGGTGCGCACTAGTGACGTCACTCAGGGCGTCCCGTCTCAACGGGGTTAGGCTGTGTGTCCGCAAACTGCCAGAAGTATTAGAATGATGTAAAGTCCTCACTGGGTCATATAAGAGCTGGAACGCGCCCTCCTTCCAACACGTTTCGTAAAACAAGTCACTTCGTCAGGGAATAATGGAGGTTCACTATGGGCAGTTCTTGATAGTTAGCATTGGCTTGCTATTGGCTCATAGAGAAAATGGGACGGCTCCTAGCTTCAATTGAAACAAACAATTCCACAGTGTATTGGCTAACACTTAAATTGACAATAATTGCTAATTATAAAAGTATTACTAATATACAATTTTATACAATTAATTAAAAATGACAATTTTATTAAAAAATATACTTTATAGCACTCTAAATGAATTAAAAAAAAAAAAAAAAAAAAATAAAGAGAAAAATAAGGTGATTAATACACATTGTCAATTACTGGAATATTGACCTTAAACGAGCTCGTAGACAGACAGAAAGAGTCTTGGAGTTGGTGGTAATATATTTGATAGATTATAATATAGAACTTTGTATCTTGAATACATGGTCATCTTATGAACATTTTAAACAATAATTAGGCTATTATGGAGAATGTTTGTAAATACCTATAACTAAGAAGTATATGGAGATAGCACATGCATCAGAAGGTTGTTTAATTGGGATTAAAACATGAATATTTTGACACATATTATATATATAATATGGGCATTGTAACAGGGGACTTATCCCTGTTCACAAATGTGCCTCTAATCCAGCAGTGTGGTGGTTAACTGTTGGTAGGCAATTAACTAACACCACCTGGCTGACTACAGCTGTTAGAAAAAGCCTGCCTCTGAGACAGGAAGGGAGACTCCTGAGCACACAAGTGAGCTGAACAAGGAGACAGACGTCTTGAGCCTGCCAAAAGAGACTGCAAGCTGACAACAAGACACAGGGGATAATACTTCTATACCTGGATCCTGACATTGCATTATCACACAGGTTTGGACGCCAGGAGAACAAAAAAGCCTTCCCCAACAGCAACCCAGCTAACAGACAAGACTTTTCTTTTAAGACTATTATCTATGACTAAGTATATGAATGTCTCTATGATTTGGGCTAGTGAATCGCTGGGCTAACCACGCAGTTAGAGAGAACTGGGTCACAAGTGTATATATACTCCAAAGTTGAGCGGATTTTGTTTGCTGATTTACATGTTTGCTGTGTTTAAAGCTACAGGAGCAATAAAGCCTTATTTTAATTTCACCTTAAAACAGTCTCCATTGCGTACCTCTGAACACGTCTCTTAAAGGCATGATTTAACACTATGCCAGTTAATGGTCAACGTAAAATAAATAATCACAAACAAGATCCAATGCATTCAAAAAAATCTCAAACTAAAAACAAATAAAGAAGTAAACAGAACAAAATGACCACCAATCAATTAATCAAATCCAAAATAAAGACCAGAATAAACAATTAAAACACCACAAAAAATGGAAAAATAAAGCAAATATGTAAATAAACTGCATCATTCAAACTCAAAAGTCATTAAATAATCCAACATTAAAAAGCAAACACAAATCAAAAGCCAAAAATAAACAATTTAAAACAACACCAGCAAAAATTCTTGAACACTATATCAATATGCAATTTAAAGAGCATGCAAATTTAAAAACAAGAACCAAAACACATTTAAAATACATACAGTAGAAGCAAGCATTTGCCAAAACAACCATTGCTTCTTTATATACAAATACAACCATTTGTATAGCCCTAAAGGGCCATGCATACAGGTGCGCCGACGAGTATTCTTAAACTTGTATTGGAAAATCTGGGGCTATCACCAACAAGATCCAGGTACATGCTGGTTACATGCTGCACTGTGAAAAGGAAAGATCCAGCGCTCCACAGATTTGCAAAAGTATCAAATGTATTGCGCCATACACAACGACTATTTCGACCTTAGTAGATCTTTTTCATGCTGCAAAAATTTCAGTGACATTTCTGCAGAACAGAGAAAACCAGTAAGCTCCTAATTTATATACCCCCAAAGTAACCACAATATATATATTTGCATATGAGTGTCAAAACGGAGTGCTACTGGGCATAGCAATATATAGTTAAAATCAAGGACCGAACATAGAACACAGACAGAGCCCAATGCTACTTCCAATGACACAGATACACAGTAAAGTACATATATATATATATATATATATATATATATAGTCAGATAAAGCAGTTGGCACTCCAATAGGTGCTGGTAAGCCACAGGTGCACGTCCCATATAGAGAATGTAGTTATACGTTACCGTTCCAAGGATAGGTAAACAAGAGACAGCACTCAATGTTGAAAATCAAAGTGTATTAGTGAAAGCAAAAATACATCCAGAAACCCAACGTTTCGGTCGTACAGAATGGGACCTTCCTCAGGGGGATGTCAGCCGATACAAAACCAGCTTCGCAAAATGAACAGGGGTGAACAAGAGGCATTGAAGTCGTTACGGACCAATAAGGATATTACCATACGTGCCGCTGACATAGGTGGTGGAATTGTCATTATGGCATATTCTGATTACAAACAAGAGATTTGTAATCAACTTGACGTGGGCACTAACTACAAGCGATTGACAGCAGACCCGACAAACTCATTTAAGAAGCAGATCGACTCCATTATTCTGCTGGGATTCAGCAACATGTGGATCAATGAGGATACAGTCAAGTTCCTAATGCAGGCACACCCCATTACTCCGGTCATCTACACTCTCCCAAAGATTCATAAATCTCTTACAAAACCACCGGGGAGACCAATTATTTTGGCGCAGGGCTCTTTATGCCACCCACTGTCTCAATTCCTTGACTTCTATCTACAGCCTATGGTGATGCGGATGGCTTCGTATGTCAAGGACACCACAGATTTTATTCACAAATTGGAGGACATTACATCGGTTACCGCTGAGACATTACTGGTCACCATGGACGTGGGCAGCCTTTATACGAACATCCCAAACCATGAAGGCATCAAAGCAGTACGTTATCATTTTCACAAATTCACTGACCACAAGGGTCCGCCGCCTGAATATCTACTATTGCTTCTAGAGGTGATACTTCATAAAAACTTCTTCAGGTTCGAGAAAACCTTCTACCTGCAGCTGACAGGCACTGCAATGGGGTCCAACATGGCACCGGCATATGACAATTTATTTATGGACTCTTATGAGAACATTCATCTGCTTAATGATGCTCCATTTGCGCACTGAATATCGAAATACTACCTCTACATTGACGATGTGTTCCTGATATAGGCAGGACCAGAAACAGAGCTTCTTTTGTTTATTGAACACTTAAACAATATTCCGTGTACCATACGGTTCACAGCCACCTACAGTACAAATGAATTGTCATTCCTGGATACCATTGTCTACAAGGAACATGGCAAGCTGTGCACACACCTGTTCCAGAAACCCATAGACAGAAACACACTCCTACATGCCACCAGCCATCACCCACCACCCCTGAAGATGGGTCTTCCGTATTCTCAATTACTACGGGTCCGCAGGCTCATGAGTGACCCCGCCATGGTGGAAGGAGCTCTCCTGGAGATGGCAGCTCGTTTTCTTGAGAGGGGGTATGATCCCAAAGAAGTAAATGATGCCCTCACCAAAGACAGGATCCCAAACAGGGAGGAACTACTATCACCGGCAATGAAGGCCGCTGGCCCTGACTGCTGCAAGGTGGTCAGTACCTACAGAATGGCTTCTGGGCATATTAAAAGGTCAATAAAGAAACACTGGCATATATTGGCCAATTACAGAAATATCGGGAAAGACTTCCAGACCCCACCCCTGTTCTGCTACAAAAGAGGTAGCAATTTGGGAGACCTGCTCACACAGTCCGACCCTGTCGATAAGTACACACCTGCGAAGACCTGGTTGGCCAGGAAACCGGGGTCCTACAGGTGCCATGGCTGTTCCAATTGCCAGTTTATGCAGACGGGCAATGCATTTGCGCATCCACAGAGTGGCAAATCCACAAAGATTAAGCAATACTTGAACTGCGAGTCTAAGTACGTAGTCTACTTTATCAAATTCCCATGCGGGCTTTACTACGTTGGTAAGACTATGAGAATGCTGCAAGAACGCATCAGCATTCATTGATGCGCAATCAGGAAGGCACTCCTCGGCGCAAATGATTGTATTGTATGTCTTTATTTATATAGCGCCATTAATGTACATAGCGCTTCACAGTAGTAATACATGTGGTAATCGAATAAATAACAGATAATATAAATAACAGATCATGGGAATAAGTCGCTCAAGGAGGACTTTTTACAAGTACAGCCTTTCTACTGACCGTGTGGTCATGAGATTTTCCACTGCGTAGGGCGATCCTCTCTTTGTAGACAGACTGTATGGCGACAGTCGCAGAGCGTTTAAGCAAATAGCTTTATCTCGCCATCTTTTCCATGGACTCCAATTTAGCACTAAATGTCCATTCCCTGTAACCCTTGCTCAGATCTTGCAAAGCCTCTGCCAGCTTACTTTTGAATTCTCTCTGATGTTCGGAATCTAATTCTATTATCCTATTCTCGTGCTATTTCATGGTATAATTTAAAGAGCATTCAAGTATAGCTATTTGAGTTTTCAGCTCTGGAAGCTGTCCTTCTGCACTTCTTTTTCCACTCAATGCAGTTTCCAGTTCAGTTTCTTTGGATTTGAGTTGCAATTCCACATCTCCCATTTGACTCAGGGTAAGGCTTAAATCTGTTTCCTTTTCTAAATTTCTGATCTGCAGCTGCTGGTGCTCCTCCCATATGTTGTCTAGCTCCAGCCAGGCCCTTTCATTGTCCAGCAATTTGCGGTCATCGGCCATCTTGGCCACATAGTGCAGTGTCAGGCTGGCCACTTGATGAATGGACAACTCTTCCTTTTTGGTGAGCTGTATCTTGAGCTCAGCAATCTGCATCTGAAGAGCTGCAAGTTGCTGGGATGTGTGTTTATCTTGCAGCTATAGCTCTTCCACTTCTAGGCTTTGCTGCAAGTTCACTCATCAGTGAGAGATCCCTGTTTCTTGAGTGCATCCTGCAATTCTCCTCTCTGGGTCTCATCTCTTCACTGTGATTTCTCTGAGCTTGCTTCCATGTATCCTTCATAATTTGGAGCTCTGCAGACACCACCAGGGTCATCACTGCTTGTGATTTCCATGCCTCTTGTCCTGGGCATACTGACTTTTGGGGATGGGGCAGCCGCTCTGCTTTTCCATCTCTTGCTCTAGTTTCTGGACCTTTTCGTGCTCCCTCTCATACAGAGTAATCTGGCCTCTAAGCTTGGTCTTCAGTGATGCTCTGGTGATGCTCAGGGTAGCCTTCAGTTCCTCATGCTGCTCTGCAAGGACATACTTGGTTCATAGATGTTCCTACAGCACTTGTACTTCTTTACTTCTGCAGATTTTCTTTTTTGAGAGTTTGCTGCTTCTCCTTGGCATTCTGGACGTGCTTACGCAGACCTTGCAGCTGGTTCTGAAGTAGGTGCTATACTTGTGTGCGTTGCTTCAATGCTTCAAACTTTTACACTTCTAATAGTTTCCTTATTTTTTGTAGCTCGGGCAGCTTTTCCTTCTTTTCATTGATGTGGTCAGTCAAATCAGAATTTCTGCTTTCAGTCTTGTATTTTCTCTTTTTAAAGTTTCTATAAATTTCATAATCCTCCTTCCACTTATGTACATCTGCGTTGAGACTCCTGGTCTCTTGGTGTGACTTCTATCTCTAGGTTGAGGGTGTGAAGCTCCTTCTGAGAGACTTTAAGATCCATACTATGACTGTAGACAGCTTTTTGAGAGATGTCCAGCTCCTCAGGGAGACTGTGAAGTTCCTTTTTGAGACTTCCAGTTCTGTATGGTGATTGCTGTTCTCTTGGTGGGAGGCATCCAGCTCTACTGTATGCTGAGAGTATGAACCTCGTTATGCAATATGTCCACCTCTGTCTGAATACTGTTGACCTCCTGGTGTGAAGCATTCAGTTCTACAGTATGCGGAGAGTATGAACCTCATTCTGAGAGACTTCCAACTCTCTATTGCAATAGTGAGCCTCTTGCTGAGAGACTGTAATCTCGTTCATATATTTCTGTTTCAAGATAGCAATCATTTTGTCAGACTTGCTCTGCTTTTAAACCATAGCGGTAATAGTAGTGTTCGCAGTATCTAGATCCGTCCTTAGATCTTCCAATTCGGTCTTGGCCGCAGAGTAAATTGTGAGCACAGTCTGCTGCAGCTCAGCATTATATTCTCTCTCCCTTTTCAATTCTTCAGAGAGCAGATCACAGTTATGCCTGGCAGCTTGCAGTGCATCTTCAGGGCTGGTCAAAGGATCGTCACTCACTGGTTCCGGCTCCGCTTCCCTGGTATGGTAGGTTGAGGGTTATTTGGGTTTCACGACTTCTGCCTTGGGCGACTGGATATTCTGTCATCTGGGTGACGAATCCTCCATTTTCTCTAGGCTGCAGGGCATCTCGGACCCCCTTTTTCTCTGCGAGATCTGTGGACGTGTCTGTTCCTTCCACGGTAAGTGAAACACTGCTTTTCTTTTTCTGCCTTTTGATTTGGACGACTCCGTCCCATCAGGGATACTGGACTCTCCATCTTAATTTGAAACTTCAGCAATTTCACTGTATACGCCAGGCTTTTCTTGCAGTTGCGATAGCTGGCAGGAATATTCGGGGTCATAGAGACCTGTTTGTTCAGTGCGTACCGAGTTTAGGCACTTCCACCATTCTTGGGGTGTTTTGTGGCTGTGACTTGGTTTGGGTTCCCCATAAAAGATATCTTCAGCCTTATCCTCATAGGACCGCAAGGGCCACTCTCCTGTGGGGTAGGGTTCCTTACAGGGACGCCAAATATTGTTATACATGTTGGGGCTATAAGGTGTATTTTTCTTCCTGACCTTGGGAGGCGCTATTGCAGCTATTTTCACTAATAATAATAATAATAATAATAATAATAATATTATTATTATACTAATAAAAAATAAAAAACATTTTTTATTAAAATAAACTATTCAAAACAATTAATTAATCCAATTATAATTAAAAAATATTATTTCGTGAAAAATATATATTGTTTATCAGAAGTTGAACAAGACAAAAGCAAACCCAGAGAACAAGAAAAGATGGACACTAGACAATGGTCTCTCTACGTGATAGCACATGCATCTTTCTCCCGCAAGAACCAAATTGGTTATATGCTCAAGGCCCATCACTAAGACCGACAGTACTTTTATTGTGGCATAGGAGAAAATGCTTGGATAAATAATGATTGGTAACCCCATGCAATATATTTCTCCTATGCTCCAAAAACCGAGTTGAAATTGGTCTAGTGGTGCGACCTACATATTGTAGGCCGCAGCCACATGTGATAAGGTATTCTACAAATGTAGTCTGACAATTAATGAAACCCTTAACTAGAAAGGTTTCACCATTGGAATATGATTTTAATTTCTTACTTGTATCAATAAAGGAACATGTTATACATCTTCCTCTATTGCATTTGAAGTTGCCTATTGTCATTTTGACAAAAGTCACACACGTGACGAAACGCGTCAGAGTTTTTCTCTGCGGCTGTTGTTTGCTATACATGCACGAATAAACCTATTATTTATTTCTAAGCGTGAGCAACATCATTTCCCTGGCGGCAGCAGTGACCGCCTTCTTACAAATCTTCTCTGCCTATTGTCATTGAGCCATACAGGCAGGGTACATTTGAACGTAATTTAGAGGGGGCCAGAAGAGTTTTATGACTTTGAGCCTTTCTATATATAATAGGTGGCTTTGGATCCAAATGATCCTTCAGAATAGGGTCATGAGTCAATATGTTCCAGTGTTTATTGAGGATAGCTTTAACTGACACTAAGCAACCAGCTCACTGAACTTCTGTTGAATCGGATGGGAACTGTTTTACTGCGGAACCAAGTAATCACGTGCCGTTCAGCCGGGGTGCCATTGAGTGGACGCACATCACGGGGGTACCAAGCTGTAGGAAGAGGCTTAAACGCATGAAGTCACAAGACTCCAGTTCCTGACCGACGGAGATACCACGGATGACGGGTGTTCTTGTTCAATGCGCATGTCCTATCTCAATGCTGTGAGTGAACTGAGTTTAGCTTGTGATTAATAAAACCTTAACTATTTACACTACGGAGCCCGTGCTGTCTCTTTTTGTATCTATATATATATATATATATATATACAGGTAAACCCCGTTATAACGCGCCTCGTTATACCGCGATTCGGTTATAACGCGGTTTTCCCGTGGCTCCCGTTTAAAAAAAAAAAAAATGTAGATTTAATTTTTTTTTTTGCACACTGCACACACTGCACACACTGCACACACTGCACACACTGCACACACTGCACACACTGCACACACTGCACACACTCTCACTGCACACACTGCACACACACTGTTCATTGCTCACACTGCACACACTCTGCTCACACTGACACACACTGCACACTGCACACACACTGCTCATTGCTCACACTGCTCACACTGCACACACTGCACACTGCACACACACTGCTCACACTGACACACACACTGCTCATTGCTCACACTGTGCACACTGCACACACACTGCTCATTGCTCACACTGCACACACTCACTGCACACACTCACTGCACACAGCTCTCACAATACACTCACATGTCAGCAGCCCACCCCCCCTCACATGTCAGCAGCCCACCAGCCCATTTTTCACATGTCAGCAGCCCCCGTTTTTCACACACACACACACACAACACCCACACACACACACACCAACACCAAAACACACACACCAAACAAACACACACACACACACTAAACCAAACAACAACACCCACACACCACACACACACAAACACACAAACACACAATCTGTAGGGGGTCACCTGTGCCCTGGTGGGAGTGCGGGGGACAGGTCTCTATGGGAGGATCCCCCACTACCCTGTGAGGGCAGAGGAGGCTGGACAGAGGCAAGCACGTGCGCCAGCTCCAGATGATTTGCTCTGCAGCATCTGGTTATTTGGCTCGGCTCCAGGCCTTTCCTCCTGGGGGGCTCCGTCTACCATTTTGCAGGCCTCTCTGCAGTCGGACTTGTGACCGTGAGTACACCATGGGATGAAATGTAAACCACCATCCTGCACCAGAGAGGGGCAACTGCCTTGCGGGGGGGCATTACCTCGGGGGTGGGGGAAGGAGAGTGAGGGGGTGGGAGGGGAGAGGAGGATGCTGGGAGGGAGAGGGAGGGGGCGGGAGGAGAGGGAGGAGGGATGAATCGCCGCCCATTTTTTTAAACTTTTTTTTTATTTATTTATTTAATTAAACTTCCTCCTCCTCACTCACCCCTCCCGATCAGGCGCGCGGCGGCCATTATTTTTTAAATTAGCGCAACCCCGTTACGAACACGGTGGGATCATGGTGGACCCCGAGGCCGCGTTATAACAGGTTACTGTATATATATATATATATATATATATATATATACAGCTCAACCCCGTTATTGCGTGGTACTCGGGGGCCACCCGATCCAACCGCGCTATAATCGGGGTCGCGCAATTTTTTTTTTAAATGGCCGCCACACGCCCGATTGGGAGGAGGAGAAGGGAAGAGGTGGAGTGAGGTGCCGGCAGCCCTACATGTCCCCCAGCAGCCACCGTACTTCCCCCAGCATTCCCCACACTCCCCTCGCACTTCCCCCAGCAGCCACACATCCCCCAGCAGCTCCACACCGATCCCCCCAATGACCCCCCCAGCCCTGCACCGATCCCCCCTGCCATTACCGCACTGATCCCCGCCAGCAGCCCCGCACCGATCCCCCCCCCCCAGCCCCACACCGATCCCTGCACCAATCCCCCAGCCCCGCACAGATTCCCCCACCCCCTGCCCCGCACCAGGTGTTGGCGCTCATGTCACTGAGGGTGGGCCCGGTGGGGGGGGTGACAGGTGAGGGCGAGCCATGGGCCCAGCAGCTGGAGGTAGCCATGCAGGAGATCCAAAGTGCGCAGCTTGCCCTGGTCATCCTGAGAGCTCAGCACCCTGGGGAGAGAGACGGCCAACAAGTGCATGCTCTCAGACAGCACCTCTCCCAGGGCCCAGCTCCTTGACCCCTCAACTCCCGCACCAATCCCCTCCCCAGCTCCGCACCGATCCCCGTCAGCAGCCCCATGATGCCCCAGCAGCTAACACCAAAGGTAGGGGGTATGGGGGGCTGTGTGCGTGCTGTGAGTGTGTGCAGTGTGCTGTGAGAGTGTGCTGTGAGTGTGTGCAGTGTGCTTTGAGAGTGTGCTTGAGTGTGTGCTGTGTGCAGTGTGCTGTGAGTGTGTGCAGTGTACTGTGAGTGTGTGCAGTGTACTGTGAGTGTGTGCAGTGTGCTGTGAGTGTGTGTAGTGTGCTGTGAGTGTGTGCAGTGTGTGTGCAATGTGTATGTGCAATAAAAATATTTATTTTTAAAATATTCGGTGTCCACGCTCAAACCGCATTATAAGCCGATCCATGTTATAGCGGATTGCGCTATAACGGGGTTGAGCTGTGTATATGTGTATATATATATATCTATATATATAATCAAAAAATAAATAGATGATACCGTTCTGTGGCTAACGAAATGCTTTAATTTGTGCGAGCTTTCGAGATACACTGATCTCTTCTTCCGGCGATGTATCATCTATTTATTTTTTGATTATTGAAGCTCGGCTAACACGGTACTGATACCTCTAATATATATATATATATATATATATAGACATATGGTGACCAGGAGATCTAGTGCGATCAAAAAGTAAAACATTTTCTAGTAAAAGACACAGCTATCGTTCTACAAATCTTTAGTGACTTTCAGTGGCGTGAGGGATATAGGCTGGCTGTGTTGGATGTCCAGGCCCTGTATACCAGCATACCTCACGTGAAGGGAGAGATGGCAGTGGAATATTTTCTTATGTTAGATCAAACCTTACCCCGTTCCCAAATAGATTTTATTTTACAGTCTATTAGGTTTATTTTAAGTCACAATTATTTTATGTTTGACTTTAAATATTATCTGCAAATCCTCGGCACGGCGATGGGGACTACATTTGCCTCATTGTTTGCCAATCTCTACATGGGGCGATGGGAGACCATTTTTGTTATGGGTATGCCCCCTCCACAGTTAAAACTGTGGAAGAGATATATTGATGATATTGTGATTGTGTGGGAGGGTAGTGAGGAGTTGTTTCATCAATGAACGATAATGACTTCAATCTGAAGTTTAATGGTAAGAACAGTACACGCACTATTTTTTTTTTCCCAAACTTTTTTATTGGGTAGATTCACAGTTACATGTATACAAGTGACAACATTTTACATCCCAATACAATACACCATTTTAAAATTTTGTGGAAGAAGGGCAAGGCAACTTGCCCATGAAGAGCACTTCCCAAGAAGGGGAAGCTTAGTATAGTTCCGAAGTAGGGGGAGGAAGGGAGGGAACCTGTAATGGGGGGTGGGAGAGAAAGGGAGGGAGGGGGAGGAGGGGGGGAGTATACCTTCTTCTGGGCAGCCTGCATCCCAGTTATTAGGGCTGCTAGACCTCTATGGGGGGGATTTCTGTTTTGACCCGAGGGGGACCCCTGTCCTATAGTGTCAGCCACGGTTCCCAAACCCTTTCGAATGGTTTATTTTTTTGCTTTAGGTAGGCCGTAAGCTTTTCCATAAGCATCACTTCGTTGATTCTTTTTTTATCATTCCCTTAGTAGGGGGGGCTACCTTCTTCCAGGAAGACGCTATTTCACACCTCGCCGCTGTGAGGATAAAGGAGATCAATTTCCTAGTTGGACGACCAATTTCCTCAATTGGTCTGGCCAGTAGGTAGGTCAGTGGCTCAATGGGTAACTCAAGGTCTGTGACCTCTTTTATTAAATTTTGGACCGTAGTCCAGTATTTCTTCATTTCTGGATATGTCCACCATATATGGACCATGTCCCCCCTTTGACCACAGCCTCTCCAGCACAGATCCGATGCCAGAGGGTAGATTTGTTTTAGTCTCGCTGGCGTAAGGTACCAGTAGAAGAGTACCTTATAAATATTTTCCTTTGTGGTGGTGCAGATAGATGTCTCTGCGGCCGCTCCCCAGATTTCTTCCCAGTCTTCCTCCTCGATAGTTATATTCAGGTCAGCGGCCCATTTAAGCATGTACTCATGCTGAGGAGGTCCCTCCCTTGTTTCCATTTTCTTGGAGATTAGTCCCCTTTGGTCTGAATCGGGCTTGCATAATCTCTCGAATCTAGTGGGAAAGGGGAATTCCAGGTTTGGAGATACCTTTTGGGCGAAGTGTCTAATTTGGAGGTACTTAAACGCATCCAAATTCGGGATCTTATATTTTGCTTTTAGGTCCCGGTAGCTTAGGAGACTTCCTACACACATAATGTCAATCAATGTCTTTATTCCTTTTGACTTTAGTTGGTCAAACTGTTTTGACGCACACCCCGGTGGGGAATTTAGGATTATCAAATATTGGTGTAAGTTGTGACCACGCAGAGGTGAGCTTATATTTGAGTTTAGTTTTTAGCCAGACTTCGCATGTGTGTCTTGCCGTTCTTAATTTAAATTTTCGCGGTGGCATATCTCCTCTTTCCATACTCCATAGGCATGCTGGCAGAGAAGGCATTTTAGCATGGAATGCCTCTATTTGAAGCCAGCATCTTTGGGTTGGATCTGCATTCCATAGTACCGTTTGCTTTAATTGAGCAGCTTGATAATATTTTTGGAAATCTCCCATGCCCCCTCTCCTCCGTGGTGACAACAGAACTGAACAGGCTACTCTGGGTCTTTTGCCTTGCCAAATAAAATGGAACATCCTGTTTTGGATTTTTTTAATCTCTGAGCCGGGGACATGGACCGGGAGGGTTTGAAAAAAATACAGTAATCTTGGGAGTATATTCATTTTTAGAGATATCATCCTTCCGATCCATGATATCTGGTAACCTTCCCATTTGCTCAAATCCTTTTTGATTTTGTCAAAGAGAGCTGGGTAGTTACATTGATATAGTGACTGGTAGTCCTTTGATACATTCACTCCCAGGTATTTGATGTATAAAGGGCTCCATTTATATGCAAAATTTATTTTAATTAATTTCACTTCTGGCTCTGTTAGGCTGAGATTTAGGGCCTCCGATTTATCACTATTAATTTTGTATCCCGAGATGCCCCCAAAGTCCTCAAGCTCCTTTTGGAGGTTGGGAAGGGAGGTTTGGGGCTTGGTTAGCGTTAGAATGATATCATCGGCGAACAGGGAAATTTTGTAATTTGTTTTTCCAATCGTTATGCCCTGGATACTTATGTTATTTCGAATTTTAGCCGCCAAAGGTTCTATGGTGAGAGCAAAGAGGAGGGTGGACAAGGGGCAACCCTGTCTTGTACCATTTCATATTTGGAATCTCTCCGAGTTTCCTCCTGGCAGTTTTACCATTGCTGATGGGTTCTGGTACAGTGCCTTTACTCCTTCTAGGTATGTGTCTTTGAAGCCGAATTTCTCCAACGTTTTGGTAAGAAAAAGCCAATCGATTCTATCAAATGCCTTCTCTGCATCTAAACTTAGTAACATTGCCCTGGAGTTGGTAAGATGTACGTGTTCAATAATGTCAAAGATCTTTCTGGTATTGTCTGAGGCTTGACGCCCTAGGACAAACCCTACCTGGTCAATGTTTATTAATCTTGGCAGAATGGGGTTCAGCCAATTCGCCAGGATTTTACTATAAAGTTTCAGGTCATTATTTAGAAGTGAGATGGGTCTGTAGCTTCCGCACTGTGTTGAGTCTCTCCCTTCTTTATGAATAATGGCCAGGTTAGCTAGGGACATTGATGAAGGGATAGGGTTCCCTTCCAGGAATGAATTGAACAGGCTCAGCAAGTGTGGGGTTAGGATTGGGAGAAACCTTTTGTAATAGGTATTGGAGAAGCCGTTTGGGCCTGGTGCTTTGGATATTTTAGAGGCCTTTCCTGCGGATATCAGTTCTTCTTTAGTGATTTTGGAGTTGAGGTGGGAATTTTCTTCCTCCGTCAACGTGGGGAGATCACAGTCAGCCAGGTAGCTTAAGATTGCTTCCGTCCTTGCCGACTCTGAGGCCCCCTTTTGAGTCATCAAATTGTAAAGTTTAGTATAAAATTTAGTGAATTCGTCCGCTATTTTCTTCTCATTGTATAGCACCTCTCCAGACCTACTTCTGATCGCCGTGATCTGGGATATTTTTTGTACGCCTCTTAATTTAGAAGCTAGCAATCTATCGGCCTTGTTACCCTTGTCGTAATATCTCTGGTTTGTCCATTTGAGGGCTTTTTCCACCCTTTCTAGCTGAATGCTTTTTAATTCATTTCTAGTGGAGGTCAGTGCTTTATATATTCTTTTTGAGGGGTTAATTTTATGTTGTTGTTCCAAATTGCTTATTTTCTCTGTCAAATCTTTTATTATTTTTGCCTTAATTTTTTTCTTATGGGAGGCAATTGAGATAAAATGACCTCTGATTGCTGCTTTATGGGCTTCCCATAGTATAGCAGGTGATGAGACCGTACCACAGTTGTTAATGAAGTACTCCTTAAGGGCCTTTTTGATCTTCCTCTCCACCTCTGGACAATTTAATAGTGTATCATTTAACTTCCAATTATAGGAAGATGTTTTTACAAAGGGGACCGATAGAGTTAAGGTGACTGGCGCATGGTCTGACCAGGTTGTTTGGCCTATGTCTGAGCCTGTGGAGGCCTCTAAAATGTTCCTGGATCCCAGGAAGTAATCAATGCGAGAATAGGTCTGGTGAGGTGCCGAGAAGAATGTATAGTCTCTTTGGCACTGATGTTGGGTTCTCCATATATCCATTAAGGAAAATTCCTTAAGTATCTCTCTGAATCTCCTCCCCTTGCTTAAGGATTGGGGCGGGTGTGGTCGGCCTGGGGTGAGTGATTTGTCTTCTATTGGGTTAAGGACCATGTTCAGGTCTCCTCCCACTATCAACACTATTGGTATCAACATTTCAACCCATGGGGGTTGTACAATCAGGGAACAGAAATTAACAGTGCTGGATAACTTGTGTTGCAACTTAGAACAATAGTGCTTCTTTCCTCTGGTTTGTCCACCAGGTGAGGCTTGTAATAGTACAATTGTGCGCATTCTTTCACCACATACTGTGAGTAATCCACTCTTACCTATTACACTTATCACTTGGGATGGGAAACCAGGTGGGGGGGGGGAGGGGGTGAAGGGGGGGTGGAGGGGAGGCGGGGGTAGGGGGGGGGTGTTGGAGGGGGGGTGGCGAGGGGGGGGAGGAGGTGGGAAGGGTGCTTATTTGTGTGAGTCGGGGGGAGGCAATCATCTAACATTCTATACACAGGCGGCACACTTTATTTGAGTACGGCTCATTCCGCAAGCCGGGATATGTCCCGGCTTGCGAGCCGCACTCCCTCAGCGTGCCGCGCATCACCGATGCGCGGTCACGCGTCATCGGGTGCCTGTGCCGCCTGTACGCGTGCCCAGGGCTCCCCGAGGGAGCCCTGGTGTAGCGCGGATGTGAGGACGGCGGCGGGATGTTCCGGGGGACCCGGCGGACCCGGTGAGGAGAGGGGGAAGCCCCGATCAGCGGGCCTCTCCTCCGAGGCTTCGGCGCGCGCCCGGCACCCTCCGGCGCGCGCCAGGTTACTGCTGCGGCCGAGAACGGGCAAATGCTCGAATAAACTCGGCCGCAGCAGTAACAGCATATCAACAGATGAGGATTAAATGTTCAGATATCAGATAGCAGCAGTGCTGAGAACTTTTCAACCTCCCCTCTTTGGGGTCACAGTATCATACATCACTTATATTTCAACTTGTAATGACGGTACCGAGGGAAAAAAGGGGGGGGGGAGTGCAGAGGGAGAGGGAGAGGGGTGAGGGGCTGTTTACTTGTGCTGATTGGTAAAGGTTAGCCAGCGGATCCTATTCCCCTGACATGTTACTATCACTGCTAGGGGTTTATGTGTAATAAATCAATAGCGTTGGGAGTCTTTAACCTTTTTTATCTGGAGCTACAGCTTGCCGTTTATGTTTCCCTTTTGACCCACTGTGCCAATATCCTATAGTTTGCCCAGTAGATGGAGCATCTCAAGGTACACTTGTATATGCTTATTTCCTTCTTCAAACCAGATTGGGCCTAACGACCTGTGCGTCTGGCCTCTTTCCCATGTACCCTATATCTGTATTGCTATGGCGGGCTGTGGTGTGTGTCCCTTTGCCTACTTCTCTACTCAACTAGGGAGCTATTGGGTTCCATATAGAGCGTTACATTTTGCTTTACGCGTCCTTTTAGCATCCAAAAGGGGGAGAAGGAAGGGGGAGGGGGGCCTTGGTGGGGCTGTGCAGGGGCCTCCTGTGGATCTGTTCTGTCGCTGTTCGGGGGTCTCCCCTACTGATCCCTGAGTCAGGGGGGGGGTCGTTCGGGAGGGCGGGGGGAGGGTAGTGTGTCTGTATCGTGTATCAGGTTTCGGTGGGAACAGAGAAACACCTTCCCGCCACCCCCCCAAAGTCCCCACAAACCCGCCACCGTCTCTCGATCATCCGAGCTGGGCAGGTGCCGATCCCGATACTCCTCGGGATACTCAAGGGTCCCCAAGCATGTCCCCAGCCGGGGAGCTGTTACTCCCGGGCGGGATCTCGGTAGCTGGATTCGCCATCCTGCTCGATGTCCCGTCGGAGGGTTCCTCAGGTCAGCTGGTGGGCTCGGGAGATCACGCGACGGCTCCCCCTCTCGGTGAGCGGTACAGGTGGCGGTCGTCCTCCGGGGAAGTCGCATCGATGCTCCGTCCCCGGAATGGGGGGTTGATCTCGACAGCTCTCCGCTCCAGGGGTCCAGTGGTAAGTCCGTTATTTATTTATTTACTTCTCTCTCGTCGTCCTTTGCTGAAGGGCGGCGAGTCTCTCAGATGCTCTGGCCGGGCCGTCTCTTTCCTCCTCATGGCCCCGTTGTTGGGAGGCCAACATCCACGATGGGGGGGGGTCAGGCCTAGCGCTTGGGCGAACGGCAACATGTCCTCGGGGTGCTTCATTGTGAAGAACCGTCCCTCTTTATTCACAATGAGCTTGAATGGGAAGCCCCATCGATATTTAACATCCTTCTCGCGCAGGAAGGAGGTAAGGGCTTTCAGCTCTTTGCGCCGGATCACAGTCATTCGTGAGAGGTCACTGAACAGTTGGATGGTATCATCCTGGAAGACGAGGGGCTCTATCTCTCAGCTGGCATTTAGGATTCTTTCTTTAGCTGAATAGCTATGCAGCCACACGATGATATCCCTTCTTCTTTTGGGGTCATCCGACTTAGGCCCTAGAGCTCGGTGGGCCCTATCGATTTCAAGGTCTCTCTCTGGTATTTCTTTGCAGATCATAGTAAACAACTCCAGGAGGTAAGCCTTTATTTGTGTGGGGGAGATCGTTTCGGGGACATTTCTAATTCGAATGTTTTGTCTTCTATCCCGATTTTCTTGCTCTTCTTGGCTCTCCTTTAGGGCCTCGATCTCCTCTTTCAGGCGGGTTATTTCCTCCTCCGTTGCCGTCTGCCGGTTCAGAGCTCCCTCCACCTTAGTCTCTGTTTCAGTCGTTCTGGCTGATAGTGAAGAGATTTCTTCTCTTATGCCCCTCACTGCTTCCTTAATGTCGGTCTGCAGGGACAGATGCAGTTTATCATGCATAGAGGCTAAGAGTTCTTCCATAACTTCCAGTGTTAAGGGTTCTCTTGCTTCTGAATGCTCCCTGCCCTGGTTTCGGGTTCCCGAGGCGTCCGGCGGGCCTCGTGCTCCGCCGACATCTTGCCTCTTAGCCGGCTCCTCCGTTTTTTTCTGGGACGGTGAGAAGTAGTTTGATACTCCTTGTGGCTGTTGCTTCTTCCCCTTTGAGGACATTCCGGGGGTGCTTGACTCTGCTTAGGAGTCGAAGTGGGGGAGAATTTCTCGCTTTTTGGTGTTTATTCTGCTATTTTATGCGGTCGGGTCCACGGAGCTCCTCACTCACACAACCATCTCTGGTGACGTCACCGGAAGTCTCCAGTACACGCACTATTAACTTCCTTGATTTGGACATTTGTATTGAAAACTATTCTATTCATACTAAGACTCATTTTAAAGCAACAAATGTAAATTCATATCTGTGTTAACCTCTTGTTGCCTGAACCTTGGACTTCATTTCTCTCCACTCCTGATCTGGCTTGTTTGACCATTCTCCTGTCTCCATTCCTGACCTTGGCTAAGTACTCCAACGAGCCGATACTCTCCTATCCTGAACCTGGCTACGTACCCCGACGATCCGATACTCTCTACCCCTGAACTTGGCTACGCACTACGACGATTCGCAACTCTCCTCTCCTGAACCTCGCAAGTACCTTTACTATTCTCAAATCTGTAATCCACACGCAAGTCATATAACCAGTATAGAGGAAAAGATTGTGGGTAGCGAACTAACAATGCTATCTCTTCAGGAGGACTTGCGCACTATTTCTCGTACTTTACAGGTATCTCAGTCTCCCCTTGTACCTGTTGTTCTTGAAACTCCCATTACTCCCGCTACACCTGTTCCTCAAGAACCTCACTTACCTACTCCCAATCATTATGTGGGGGACACTCATAAATGTTGTTTTTTTTTAAATCAATGCTTTATACAATTTGAAATTAATCCTTCACGCTTTATGGCACCTCAAGCTAAGGTGGCGTATATTTTTTCTCTTCTTGTAGATGACGCTCTTGCCTGGGCATCCCCAATCTGGGAATGAAGAAACGATCTCACACAGGATATCGAAGCCTTCGCCCGGGAATTCCGGAAAGTGTTTGATACACCCGGTCGTCAGGTATGTGCTTCCTCTGCACTTTTTCATATTTCCCAATGCAGTGGTTCAGTCGCCAAATACACTCTTAAATTCAGAACCATAGCAGCTGAGACCGACTGGAACGATGTTGCCCTGCCCGCAGCCTTTTGGCAAGATTTATCGGAAACCTTAAAAGACGATTTAGCCGCATACGTCCGCCCTACCGATTTGGAGGAATTCATTGCTGTCTGTATCAAGGTGGATCATCGCCTCTTGGAGAGACGTTCAGAGAAGGGCCACCACCGTCCCATCCCAGCATGGGCCAGTCCCGGTCAGGTGAGCTCCCCTGAAGTGCCCATTCCGGATACGTCCGAACCTATGCAATTAGGTGGTACTAGTCTATCCAAATCAGAGAAAACACGGCGCAAAAATGCTGGCTTGTGTCTGTATTGCGGAGCTTCTTGACACTTCGCTTTTTTCTGTCCCCAGAAGTTGGGAAATGCAAGGTTCCCATGAGTCATAGGGAAGTCTCATTGGGAAAGCTTTCTCTATCTCCTATCTCTACTAATAACCCGTCTCGCATCCTTGTCCCCATTACACTCTTTGGGGAGGGCTTTCAAGTATCCGCATTCACTTTTGTCGATTCAGGTGCCGGAGGAAACTTTATAGATCAAGCCTTTGCAGAACGACATCGGGTTCCCATCAGCACAGAAAGAACCCCATAGACGGAAGACCTCTACAGCCGGCATTTATCTCCCTGGAGACAGGTACTTCAACTCAAGGTGCAAGAGACACACCTGGAAAAGATCCAATTTAATGTGATTCATACTCCTTCCATCAGTGTGACCACATTTCTAGGCTACATCATTTCTGATTCCGGTCTCACCATGGATCCTGCCAAGGTCAAGGCTGTTCTGGATTGGCCACAACCCACCACCCTGAAGGCAATACAACGCTTCCTAGGTAGGTTTATACAAAAAAATTATTCTCTCAGCACAGGCATTCTGATTGGCTCACTTCATTCCCTTTAAATGACGTCATCAATTTATTTATTTTTTCGGCTAAATCACATGGTTTTCACAGCTCAATCAGGACCGTGGGAACCATATGACGAAAATGTGACGTCATAGGCCTATAAATGCCTATGTCGTCTCATTTAGAGCCAGACAGCGTGGAGGGAGGACCTTCCCTCCAAATAAGAGAACCTTGGCATGGCGCAAGAAGGTAAGGAGACCCCGGAAGAAGACTGAAGACCCCAAAGACGGTATGGATTACAAATAGAAGAAAGAAGACAAGACAAGCACTTGGATTGTAAGGGTTTTTTATTTTATGGTCACTTGGATTGTTGGTTCGAGAGCATGCGGTTCCCCGGGAGTCAGTGAGTGGGTCATCTAATAGTAAGTAAACAAAATTAATTTATTTTATTTAACTTTTACAGGTTTTTTAAAAAAATTATGGGCTATATTTTTTTTTATGTCAATGTATTGCCCCTGTATTTATTTATGTCCTTTTGGATATCCATCATACAGGGATAATACATGCTAGTTTTGTATGTTTATTTTGAATATAATTTGATTGTTTTTTATGCTCATTTATTGCATGTATGTATGTATGTATGTATGTATGTATGGATGGATGGATGGATGGATGGATGGATGTATTTGTAGTTGGATATACAGTACATACAGGAGTAATAAATGATTATTTAGCAAATGTTTATTTGCATTGATTTCATGTACTTGAATTGTATTATGCTGGTTTGTGTACTGATGTGTGTGTAATGTAATTTTAATGTAGTTAGATGTATTTTTTATGCTGTTTGCTATACTGTAGTTTATTTCAGGGGGGGCTTGCTTTATAATAGTGGCTTATTTATTTAAGTTAGATTTTGTCTGATGGTGTTACTTTGAAATAGAATATTTTTATAAATGTTTTGGTTTTAGGTATTGAATAGTGAATTGTGTAATTGATTTGTATTTGATTGTAATTGATTTTTGCTTTGCTTCATTGATTGATGGTAATATTTTTTTACTGTTTTACCTGCTTGGTTTTGATTAGATTGTTTGCATGGCATTGTGTTTTGTTGGCAATTGTTTATTTTATGTTTAACATGGATTTTGCATAGTGTTACATGATGCACAGATAAATTACATCATGTACACACTAAAATGCAATTGTTTGATTGCCATTTGGTATATATGGATTTTTCTAAGTGCTGTTTTGTTGAGAGATGAGATATAATTTATTTTGCAATGTACTGGTTTTATTTTCATATGCAATGTATTTATTTTGAGATTGAGATTTCATGTTTGTGTAATCCTTAACCATTTATTTGTATATTGGAAATATATATATATATATATATATATATGTGCAAATACAACTGTATGCTCATCTGCATGTCTGTATTTGCATATTTGCTTTCCTGTGGAGGGTTTTTATCACTTTTTTTTTTTACTCACCATAACTTGACTCAGTATTATGGTATATATATATATATATATATATATATAAATATTCCTGTATATTCATTTGCATGTCTTAGACAGGTCTGCAACCCTGTCTTTCACCATTATCACCCAGCAAACAGCACTTCCACTGCAGCAAGGGATTCTGGGAAATTACATGCAAATGAGCACACAGTGCCACTTTTTATCTCATGCTCACATTACATGAGCAACCCTTAGTCAATGCATGCTGCTTTAAACACAGCTTTTAAGCAAGGACTTGGGAGATGCAAAGTCAGTTAACCCACTCACAGACATGTTTCAACCCTGATGGGTCTCATCAGTGTGAGGTTGGCTTACTGACATTTGCTTTTATATATATATATATATATATATATAGACATATGGTGACCAGGAGATCCTGATAGCCAAAAGAAGACAGCACACTGCAATGTTGATGTCAAAAAAAGTGTATTACGTGACACAGGGCCGCCAACGTTTCGGTCCTCCCAACGGGACCTTCCTCAGGGCAGTGCACCTCAGACTGACACAAGCACCCATATATACCCCTTAACACATACTAAAAACACCTGACAACAATCAAGAAAATCCAAATAGCAATCCCAGAAACAGCCCACATTGCTTAACAGCCAATTCAACATACTGACACTGACTAGCACCAATGAAATAGCCTGATCTTGACACAAGTGTAATTAGTCACATGTTAGTAGTGACATCACAGTACCTCCTATCTAGGTAACCATGACTACATGAAGCATACCATTACGTTTAAATGCACATGAATAGTTAAATTGCACATAAATGGTAGAAATATATATAAAGTGATGCCCATAGCAGCTGCTAGCCCTCTGTACTGTAGATGCATGCTAAAAATACTACTATACTTTCCCATAAACGCATACCTTAGTGTAGATGGTCCCAGGGAACGGATAACCTGTCCGATAAGCAATAATCAAGGTGGCACGGCCAGTTAGCAGTATATCACATGCTGGCAGCGCGTTCATTTGAACAGATCGCTTGCCTGACCTGTTGTGTATGGAGTGGGGTTAATACTCACGCATTGCGTTCCCTGGAGTTCTTCCGTGCATGCGCAGTGCGTCCCTGGCAACCCTGATCGCTTGCCTGACCTGTTGTGAAGGGAGGGAGGGTAATACTCACGCGATGCGTTCCCTAGTATTCTTCCGCGCATGCGCAATGCGTCCCTAGCAACCCGATCGCTTCCTAGACTACTGTAAGTAAAGGTGCGCGCGTATCTGTGCTAATGCGCATGCGCAACGCTGCGCTAGTGGCGCAAGCAGTGAAATCCAAGAAATGGATGCGCATGTGCCCTAGTGATATGTCAGCGTCTAAGACAGACCCTAAGAGAACATGAACATGCTAAAAATAACTATTACTTTCTTACCATGAGCACAGATAATGGCAACTCAGTACACCCTGTGGCCAAAGGTTGGATACATATAGTATAGGGATGAAACTAAGAGCAAACCTAGTATAAAATCAAACATTAAAAAGCAGGAGTCTGATGTCGTATATTTAAGACTGTAATCTAGATGGAAACTACATATTTCCTGCATACATGAAGCCCTACCAGGTAGTATGTTGGTGCAGTAACCAAGATTTAATATAATAGGCTACTAGAATATGTAATATGCAAATGTACCACATGCATACCAAAAAGTGGCGAATCGGTGCCTGCAGTACCAAAAAGTCTAACCACATATATTGTTGGTTACAGTGGAGATCTATCCACATACACCCGGCTGTTAATAGTGTATAGTTCTAAAACTTTGGACACCAAGTGTGACAGAACACCCAAAAGTGAATGAAGTGAATGAAACATACAGGGAAAAGGGGGGATGGAGGAAGTCGGCATTGCGTGTAGTGTACAGAAACATATTAATTTAAAGTCCCAAAAGAACTGAAGAATGATTACTATACACAAAAACTTTACAGAAAACAGCCTAACTTTAGATCTTCATTTAGTCCATGAGGGGAGATGGTCTTGAGTTCATATATTAGTCTTGCCTCTTGTTGCAGAAGCAGCTTGTTTCTATCACCCCCTCTGGGTGGTGGTTGCACCTGTAGTATGGGCATACACCGCAATGTTGCTAATGAGTGCCGCAGTTCTTTGAAATGCCTGGCAACTGGCAGGTATTTAAGCTCACTCTGCTCGTCCGTGCTGTTCAATGCTTTTCTGATCGTGGATCGATGGATAGCTATTCTCTCCTTGAGCATGCGTGATGTTTTACCCACGTAGCGTAGCCCACAGGGGCACGTGATCATGTACACGACAAATCGAGACTCACAATTTAGGAAATTCTTGATCTTGATCGGAACCCCACTGTGCGGATGGGTATAACTTGCACCTGTTTGCATGAAACTGCAGTTAGTGCAACCATGACACTTGTATGAACCTGGTTTTCTTTCGAGCCAGGTTTTAGGGTGTCTATACTTGTCCACTGGGTCCGCCTGTGTCAACATATCTCCTAGGTTGCGTCCTCGCCTGTAGCAGAACAGCGGTGGGTCTTTGCAGATTTTGCCAATTTTGGTGTCATTTGCTAAGATATGCCAGTTCTTATGTATACTGCGCTTGATGCGGTTGGATGCCGTACAGAAAGTGCTGATAAAGTGGCAACGTTGCTCTATAGGTTTGTTGGTAATCGGTCGCAGCAGAGATTGTCTGTCAAGGCTCCTTACTTTGATCAGGGCCTCACTGATGTCTTTGTGGTCATAGCCCCTGTCTTGGAAGCGTGCCGCCATGGCTACGAGTGCTGGTTCCAATTCGTCCGGATTGGAAATTATTCTTTTTACTCGAAGTAACTGAGAAAAGGGGAGACCCCTCTTGAGCGGTGTTGGGTGGTGGCTAGTGGCATACAATAGCGTGTTTCTGTCTGTATCCTTGTGATACAGCCTCGTGGCCAAGCCCCCACCTGACTTATACACGATGGTATCCAAAAATGAAATCTCAGATTGGCTGAACTGTGCTGTGAATCTGATGGTAGATGGGATATGATTCAAGTATTCAATGAATTCTAACAGTGCAGTCTCTGGTCCATCCCATATAAGAAAGATATCGTCTATGTATCTTAAATACTTCTTAATGCATACTGCGTGTGGGGCATCATGTAGGATGTGTGTATGTTCATATACATCCATGAATAAGTTTGCGTACGCAGGGGCCATATTGGACCCCATTGCGGTCCCACTTAGTTGCAGATAGACGCTTCTCTCAAATCGAAAATAGTTCTTATTGAGGATGATTTCCATAAGCAGCATTAGGAATTCCACCGGTGGACCATCGTGCGATGTAAAGGTCCCAAACTTCGATCTAACCGCTTCAAGCCCCTCTTGGTGGGGGATATTGGTGTAAAGACTACTTACGTCTAGAGTGACCAAAATGTAGTCCATTTTTTCCAGTGCGATGTCACCAAGCTGCAAAATAAAATCAGTTGTGTCCTTGACATAGGAACTCATACTCATGACCATGGGCTGGAGGAAGAAATCAATAAATTGAGACAATGGGTGGCATAATGATCCTCTCGCAGAAATGATCGGTCTTCCGGGTGGTTTTGTGGCCGATTTGTGTATTTTAGGCAAGGTGTACAGAATGGGCATTCTTGGAAAAGGTTGTGTAAGGAATCTACCAGTTTCCTCAGAAATCCAGTTGTTCAAAACCCCCATCTGTATGATTGAATCCACCTCCTTTTTATACTCCACCGTAGGATCCGCTGGTAAGCATCTATACGTGGATGTGCCTGATAATTGATCCTCTATTTCCTTTTTGTAGTCCACATATTTAAGTAGCACAATGCCACCCCCTTTATCCGCAGCGCGGATGATGATATCTTTGTTATTTTTTAATGTGTCAATTGCTGATTTTTCCTCACGTGTGATATTGTGATAGCTAACTTTTTTGGTCTTATTTTGTAGGGCAGTTTCTTTGTCCAGAACATTCATAAAAGCAGCAATGCTGTGGTTGTTTGTTTGTGGATCAAAGTTGCTACTAGATTTAAAGCGGTTTGCCTTAGCTGAGGTGTTTGGCAGGGGCTGTTTGATGAAGAAGTCTTTTAGTCTCAGTTGTCTATTGAACTTATACATTTCGACTTCCCAATTAAAGCTACGTTGAACGTGAGTGGGTACAAAACTAAGGCCTTTGTGTAGAACGCTTAGCTGCGCCGCGGTCAGGGTAAAGTCCGTAAGATTATATATTACCGTGGTGGCCTGCGACCGCGAGGTCCTCTGCCTCTCTTGTTTTCGCGCTCTGGATACCGCCGATTTTCTCCCACCCCTCCTGGTGGGTCCCTTCCGTCTGCGTCTGGAAACGGGGGTTTGGCATGTCCGGCCTCTGTGGGACCTAAAAAATCACTTCCAGAGCCCTCTGTGTTGTCCGAGAAGTCAGTGTCACTCGTGGGTACACCTGATCTATAGGCAGGCTTCCTAGCGCGAACGGATTTGCGTCTCTGTCCCCCTCGTCCTGCGTTCGGTTCCCCTAGACCCAGCAGCCAGCGGTAGACCTTGCGTTCTTTGTAGTCAGATTTAACAAGCCTCAGCTTTTCTTTTTTGTATTTAATGAGATTGTCTCTGTAAATATCAATTGTGGTCTGGATCTTGTCCGTCCAATCAGTGCTTGTGTCAGCTGTCAGTTTATCACCATGCTTCCCCTGGATCACATCCACCTCCTGTCTGATTTTAGCAATCTCCTTGCTGGATTGCTCTATCACCAAAATCATGAGGTCACTAGAGCATTTATTCAGAATGGCAATCCATTTTTTACAAAAGTCTGGGTCATTGCGCCCAATGGTGGGCTGGTTCCTGATTCTAAACCCACGGGGCAGTAATTTCTCCTTATGGTAGTGTGATAATGTTACTCCATGAAGGAAAAAATCTACCTCTCGTTTCTTCAGTTTTATAAGATCATTGTATATGTCAACTGGCTTGTCAGGTCCCAAAACAGATTCAAAAGACTCAGCGTACCGTATTTTGGCTATCTCTGCATCGCTGAAACTGGCAGTATCTGATAGTGTAGTGAAAATTCCCGCAAAGTCCGCAAATTCCTCCATAGAAAATGAGTTCAAGTAAAGTCAACAATAATCCAATTTGCTGTATGTAGTAATAATCCCAAACTCCCAGCTAAAGTACGGGTGGTCAAAAATTCAAGGTGGTGCAAACAACTCATAAAAAAGATATAGTCAGGTATGGAGATTAGCACTCACGTTTTGTTGTAGGGGGCAGATGCTTGTCCTATAGATAGTATGTAGACATATGGTGACCAGGAGATCCTGATAGCCAAAAGAAGACAGCAACATATTTGAGTAGCACAATGCCACCCCCTTTGTCCGCAGCGCGGATGATGATATCTTTGTTATTTCTTAATGTGTCAATAGCTGATTTTTCCTCACGTGTGATATTGTGATAGCTAACTTTTTTGGTCTTATTTTGTAGGGCAGTTTCTTTGTCCAGAACATTCATAAAAGCAGCAATGCTGTGGTTGTTTGTTTGTGGATCAAAGTTGCTGCTAGATTTGAAGCGGGTTGCCTTAGCTGAGGTGTTTGGCAGGGGCTGTTTGATGAAGAAGTCTTTTAGTCTCAGTTGTCTATTGAACTTATACATTTCGACTTCCCAATTAAAGCTACGTTGAACGTGAGTGGGTACAAAACTAAGGCCTTTGTGTAGAACGCTTAGCTGCGCCGCGGTCAGGGTAAAGTCCGTGAGATTGTATATTACCGTGGTGGCCTGCGTCCGCGAGGTCCTCTGCCTCTCTTGTTTTCGCGCTCTGGATACCGCCGATTTTCTCCCACCCCTCCTGGTGGGTCCCTTCCGTCTGCGTCTGGAAACGGGGGTTTGGCATGTCCGGCCTCTGTGGGACCTAAAAAATCACTTCCAGAGCCCTCTGTGTTGTCCGAGAAGTCAGTGTCACTCATGGGTACACCTGATCTATAGGCAGGCTTCCTAGCGCGAACGGATTTGCGTCTCTGTCCCCCTCGTCCTGCGTTCGGTTCCCCTAGACCCAGCAGCCAGCGGTAGACCTTGCGTTCTTTGTAGTCAGATTTAACAAGCCTCAGCTTTTCTTTTTTGTATTTAATGAGATTGTCTCTGTAAATATCAATTGTGGTCTGGATCTTGTCCGTCCAATCAGTGCTTGTGTCAGCTGTCAATTTATCACCATGCTTCCCCTGGGTCACATCCACCTCCTGTCTGATTTTAGCAATTTCCTTGCTGGATTGCTCTATCACCAAAATCATAAGGTCACTGGAGCATTTATTCAGAATGGCAATCCATTTTTTACAAAAGTCTGGGTCATTGCGCCCAATAGTGGGCTGGTTCCTGATTCTAAACCCACGGGGTAGTAATTTCTCCTTATGGTAGTGTGATAATGTTACTCCATGAAGGAAAAAATCTACCTCTCGTTTCTTCAGTTTTATAAGATCATTATATATGTCAACTGGCTTGTCAGGTCCCAAAACAGATTCAAAAGACTCAGCGTACCGTATTTTGGCTATCTCTGCATCGCTGAAACTGGCAGTATCTGATAGTGTAGTGAAAATTCCCGCAAAGTCCGCAAATTCCTCCATAGAAAATGAGTTCAAGTAAAGTCAACAATAATCCAATTTGCTGTATGTGGTAATAATCCCAAACTCCCAGCTAAAGTACGGCTGGTCAAAAATTCAAGGTGGTGCAAACAACTCGTAAAAAAGATATAGTCAGGTATGGAGATTAGCACTCACGTTTTGATGTAGGAGGCAGATGCTTGTCCTATAGATAGTATGTAGACATATGGTGACCAGGAGATCCTGATAGCCAAAAGAAGACAGCACACTGCAATGTTGATATCAAAAAAAGTGTATTACGTGACACAGGGCCGCCAACTTTTCGGTCCTCCCAACGGGACCTTCCTCAGGGCAGTGCACCTCAGACTGACACAAGCACCCATATATACCCCTTAACACATACTAAAAACACCTGACAACAATCAAGAAAATCCAAATAGCAATCCCAGAAACAGCCCACATTGCTTAACAGCCAATTCAACATACTGACACTGGCTAGCACCAATGAAATAGCCTGATCTTGACACAAGTGTAATTAGTCACATGTTAAGTAGTGACATCACAGTACCTCCTATCTAGGTAACCATGACTACATGAAGCATACCATTACGTTTAAATGCACATGAATAGTTAAATTGCACATAAATGGTAGAAATATATATAAAGTGATGCCCATAGCAGCTGCTTGCCCTCTGTACTGTAGATGCATGCTAAAAATACTACTATACTTTCCCATAAAAGCATACCTTAGTGTAGATGGTCCCAGGGAACGGATAACCTGTCTGATAAGCAATAATCAAGGTGGCACGGCCAGTTAGCAGTATATCACATGCTGGCAGCGCGTTCATTTGAACTGATCGCTTGCCTGACCTGTTGTGTATGGAGAGGGGGTAATACTCAAGCATTGCGTTCCCTGGAGTTCTTCCGTGCATGCGCAGTGCGTCCCTGACAACCCTGATCGCTCGCCTGACCTGTTGTGAAGGGAGGGAGGGTAATACTCACGCAATGCGTTCCCTAGTCCTCTTCTGCGCATGCTCAATGCGTCCCTAGCAACCCGATCGCTTCCTAGACTACTGTAAGTGAAGGTGCGCGCGTATCTGTGCTAATGCGCATGCGCAACGCTGCGCTAGTGGCGCAAGCAGTGAAATCCAAGAAATAGATGCGCATGTGCCCTAGTGATATGTCAGCGTCTAAGACAGACCCAAAGAGAACATGAACATGATAAAAATAACTATTACTTTCTTACCATGAGCACAGATAATGGCAACTCAGTACACCCTGTGGCCAAAGGTTGGATACATATAGTATAGGGATGAAACTAAGAGCAAACCTATAATAAAATCAAACATTAAAAAGCAGGAGTCTGATGTCGTATATTTAAGACTGTAATCTAGATGGAAACTACATATTTCCTGCATACATGAAGCCCTACCAGGTAGTATGTTGGTGCAGTAACCAAGATTAATATAATAGGCTACTAGAATATGTAATATGCAAATGTACCACATGCATACCAAAAAGTGGCGAATCGGTGCCTGCAGTACCAAAAGTCTAACCACATATATTGTTGGTTACAGTGGAGATCTATCCACATACACCCGGCTGTTAATAGTGTATAGTTCTAAAACTTTGGACACCAAGTGTAACAGAACACCCAAAAGTGAATGAAGTGAATGAAACATACAGGGAAAAGGGGGGATGGAGGAAGTCGGCATTGCGTATAGTGTACAGAAACATATTAATTTAAAGTCCCAGAAGAACTGAAGAATAATTACTATACACAAAAACTTTACAGAAAACAGCCTAACTTTAGATCTTCATTTAGTCCATGAGGGGAGATGGTCTTGAGTTCATATATTAGTCTTGCCTCTTGTTGCAGAAGCAGCTTGTTTCTATCACCCCCTCTAGGTGGTGGTTGCACCTGTAGTATGGGCATACACCGCAATGTTGCTAATGAGTGCCGCAGTTCTTTGAAATGCCTGGCAACTGGCAGGTATTTAAGCTCACTCTGCTCATCCGTGCTGTTCAATGCTTTTCTGATCGTGGATCGATGGATAGCTATTCTCTCCTTGAGCATGCGTGATGTTTTACCCACGTAGCGTAGCCCACAGGGGCACGTGATCATGTACACGACAAAACGAGACTCACAATTTAGGAAATTCTTGATCTTGATCGGAACCCCACTGTGCGGGTGGGTATAACTTGCACCTGTTTGCATGAGTGCAACCATGACACTTGTATGAGCCTGGTTTTCTTTCGAGCCAGGTTTTAGGGTGTCTATACTTGTCCACTGGGTCCGCCTGTGTCAACATATCTCCTAGGTTGCGTCCTCGCCTGTAGCAGAACAGCGGTGGGTCTTTGCAGATTTTGCCAATTTTGGTGTCATTTGCTAAGATATGCCAGTTCTTATGTATACTGCGCTTGATGCGGTTGGATGCCGTACAGAAAGTGCTGATAAAGTGGCAACGTTGCTCAGTAGGTTTGTTGGTAATCGGTCGCAGCAGAGATTGTTTGTCAAGGCTCCTTACTTTGATCAGGGCCTCACTGATGTCTTTGTGGTCATAGCCCCTGTCTTGGAAGCGTGCCGCCATGGCTAAGAGTGCTGGTTCCAATTCATCCGGATTGGAAATTATTCTTTTTACTCGAAGTAACTGAGAAAAGGGGAGACCCCTCTTGAGCGGTGTTGGGTGGTGGCTAGTGGCATACAATAGCGTGTTTCTGTCTGTATCCTTGTGATACAGCCTCGTGGCCAAGCCCCCACCTGACTTATACACGATGGTATCCAAAAATGAAATCTCAGATTGGCTGAACTGTTCTGTGAATCTGATGGTAGATGGAATATGATTCAAGTATTCAATGAATTCTAACAGCGCAGTCTCTGGTCCATCCCATATAAGAAAGATGTCGTCTATGTATCTTAAATACTTCTTAATGCATACCGCGTGTGGGGCATCATGTAGGATGTGTGTATGTTCATATACATCCATGAATAAGTTTGCGTACGCAGGGGCCATATTGGACCCCATTGCGGTCCCACTTACTGNNNNTATTGCAGATAGACGCTTCTCTCGAACTCGAAAATAGTCTTATTAAGATATTTCCATAAGCAGCATTAGGAAATTCCACCGGTGGACCATCTGCGTATGTAAGTCCCAAATTTTCGAGTCTAAGACCGCTTCACAGCCCTCTTGATTGGGGATATTGGTGTAGAGACTACTTACCGTCTAAAGTGACCAAAATCGTAGTCCATTTTTTCAGTGCGATTGTCCCAACTGCAAAATAAAAATCAGTTTGGTGTCCCTTGACATAGGGAGCTCATACCCATGACCATGGGCTGGCGGAAGAATCAATAAATTGAGACATGTGGTGCATAATGATCCTCCTCGCAAAATGATCAGGTCTTCCGGGTGGTTTTGTGGCCGTTTGTGTATTTAGGCAAGGTGTAATAGATGGGCATTCTTGGAAGGTGTTGTAAGGAATCTACCGGTTTCCTTCCTCTAGAGATCCAGTTGTTCAAACCCCCCATCTGTATGATTGAATCCACCTCCTTTTATCTCCCGGGATCCGCTGGTAAGCACTATACGTGGATGTGCCCTGTAATTGATCCTCTGTTTTCCTTTTTTGTAGTCCACATATTTGAGTAGCACAATCCACCCCTTTTGTCCGCAGCGCGGATATGAATAGTCCCTTGTTATTTTCATTATGTGGTCAAAGCTGATTTTCTCCGCATCGTTGTATGTTATGATAGCTAACCTTTTTTGGTCTTTGTTTGTAGGGCAGTTTCTTTGGTCCAAACATTCATAAAAGCAGCATATCGTGGTTGTTTGTTTGCTACAAGTTGCTGCAGATTTGAAGCGGGTTGCCTTAGCTAGGTGTTGTGGCAGGGGCTGTTTGATTGAAGAATCTTAGTCCTCATTGTTCTATTGAACTTATACATTCGACTTCCCAATATAAACTACGTTGAACGTGAGTGGGTACAAAACTAAGGCCTTTGTGTAGACGCTTAAGCTGCGGCCGCGGTCAGGGTAAAGTCCGTGAGATTGTATTTATCCGTGGTGGCCTGCGTTCCGCGAGGTTCCTCTGCCTCTCTGTGTTTTCCGCGCTCTGGATTACCGCCGATTTTCTCCCAGCCCTCCTGTGGGTCCCTTCCGTCTCGTCTGGAAACGGGGTTTGGCAGTCCGGCTCTGCGGACCTAAAATCACTTCCAGAGGCCCTCTGTGTTGTCCGAGAATCAGTGTCACTCGTGGGCGACCCTGATCTATAGGCAGCTTCCTAGCGCGAAAGGATGTTGGTCTCGTCCCCTCGTTCCGCGTTCGGTTCCCCTAACCAGCACGCATGCGGTAAGACCTTTGCGTTCTTTGTAGTCAGATTTGAACAAAGCCTCAACTTTTCTTTTTTGTATTTAATAGATTGTCTCTGTAAATATCAATTGTTTTCTGGAGTATGTTGACTTTACTTGAACTAATTTCTGTCGATGTATGTAGACATATGGTGACCAGGGATCCTGATAGCCAAAAGAAGACAGCACACTGCAATGTGGTATCAAAAAAGTGTATTAGTGACACAGGGCCGCCAACTTTTCGGTCCTCCCAACGGGACCTTCCTCAGGGAGTGCACCTCAGACTGACACAGCACCCATATATACCCCTTAACACATACTAAAAACCTGACAAACAATCAAGAAAATCCAAATGCAATCCCAGAACAGCCCACATTGCTTAACCAGCCAATCAACATACTGACACTGGCTAGCACCAATGAAATAGCCTGATCTTACACAAGTGAATTAGTCACATGTTAATTAGTGACTCATCACAGTACCTCCTTCTAGTAACCATGACTACATGAACATCCCATTACGTTTAAATGCACATGAATAGTTAAATTGCACATAAATGGTAGAAAATATATAAAGTGATGCCCATAGCGCTGCTGCCCCTGTCTGTAGATGCATCCTAAAAATACTCTATACTTTCCCTAAAAGCATACCTAGTGTAGATGGTCCAGGGAACGATAACCTGTCTGATAAGCAAACCAAGGGGCCGGCCATTAGCATGTATATCACATGCTGGCAGCGGTTCTTTGACTGATCGCTTGCCTGACCTGTTGTGTATGGAGGGGGGTAATACTCGCGTTGCGTTCCCTGGAGTTCTTCCGTGCATGCGCATGTGCGTCCCCAACCCTGATCGCTTGCCTGACCTGTTGTGAGGGAGGGAGGTATACTCACGCATGCGTTCCTAGTACCTCGTTCTGACACGCTCAATGCGTCCCCTAGAACCCGATCGCTTCCTAGACTACTGTAAGTGAGGTGCGCGCGTATCTGTGCTAATGCGCATGCGCAACGCTGCGCTATGGCGCAAGCAAGTGAAATCAAAAATGGATGCGCATGTGCCCTGTGATATGTCAGCGTCTAAGACAGCCCAAAGAGACATGACATCTAAAAATAACTATACTTTCTTACCATGACACAGATAAGGCACTCAGTACACCGTGGACCAAAGTTGGATACATATAGTGTAGGGATGAACTAAGAGCAAACCTATATAAAATCAAACATTAAAAACAGAGAGTCTGATGTCGTATCTTTAAGACTTAATCTAGATGGAACCTACATATTTCCTGCATACATGAACCCTACCAGGTAGTATGTTGGTAGTAAACCAATTAATATAATAGGCTACTAGAATATGTAATATGCCAAATGTACCACATGCATACCAAAAAGTGGCAATCGTGCTGCAGTACCAAAGTCTAACCACATATATTGTTGGTTACAGTGAGATCTATCCACATACACCCGGCTGTTAATATGTTAGCTAAACTTTGGACACCAGTGTCAGAACACCCAAAAGTGAATGAGTGAATGAAACATAGGGAAAGGGGATGGAGGGTCGGCATTGCGTATAGTGTACAGAACATATTAATTTAAAGTCCCAAAGACTGAAGAATAATTACTATACACAGAAACTTTACAGAAACAGCCTAACTTTAATCTTCATTTAGTCCATAAGGGGAGATGGTCTTGATTCATATATAGTCTTGCCTCTTGTTGCAGAAGCAGCTTGTTTCTATCACCCCCTCTGGTGGTGGTTGCACCTGTAGTATGGGCATACACCGCAATGTTGCTAATAGATGCCGCAGTTCTTTGAATGCCTGGCAACGGCAGGTATTTAAGCTCACTCTGCTCGTCCGTGCTGTTCAATGCTTTTCTGATCGTGGATCGTGGATAGCTATTCTCTCCTTGAGCATGCGTGATGTTTTACCCACGTACGTAGCCCAGGGGCACGTGATCATGTACACGACAAACGACTCACAATTTAGGAAATTCTTGATCTTGATGGAACCCCACTGTGCGGTGGGTATAACTTGCACCGTTTGCATGAAACTGCAGTTAGTGCAACCATGCACTTGTATGAGCCTGGTTTTCTTTCGAGCCAGGTTTTAGGGTGTCTATACTTGTCCACTGGGTCCGCCTGTTCAACATATCTCCTAGGTTGCGTCCTCGCCTGTAGCAGAACCGCGGTGGGTCTTTCAGATTTTGCCAATTTTGGTTCATTTGCTAAGATATGCCAGTTCTTATGTATACTGCGCTTATGCGGTTGGATGCCGTCAGAAAGTGCTGATAAAGTGGCAACGTTGCTCATTATGGTTTGTTGGTAATCGGTTGCGCAGAGATTGTTTGTCAAGGCTCCTTACTTTGATCAGGCCTCACTGATGTCTTTGTGGTCATAGCCCCTGTCTTGGAAGCGTGCCGCCATGGCTAGAGTGCTGGTTCTATTCATCCGATTGGAAATTATTCTTTTTACTCGAAGTACTGAGAAAAGGGGAGACCCCTCTTGAGGGTGTTGTTGGTGGCTAGTGGCATACAATACGTGTTTCTGTCTGTATCCTTGTGATACAGCCTCGTGGCCAACCCCCCACCTGACTTTATACACGATGGTTCCAAAAATGAAATCTCAGATTGGCTGAACTGTGCTGTGAATCTGATGGTAGATGGAATATGATTCAAGTATTCAATGATTCTAACAGCGCAGTCTCTGGTCCATCCCATATAAGAAAGATGTCGTCTATGTATCTAATACTTTTAATGCATACCGCGTTGGGGCATCATGTAGGATGTGTGTTGTTCATATAATCCATGAATAAGTTTGCGTACGCAGGGCCATATTGACCCCATTGCGGTCCCACTTACATGCACCACACTAACTTCATTCGATCAAATACCTCAGTAATGTACCTGGCAGAAACCTGAATGGCGCCACAACAGTCTTCTTTTGGCTATCAGGATCTCCTGGTCACCATATGTCTATATACTATCAATAGGACAAGCATCTGCCCCCTACAACAAAACGTGAGTGCTAATCTCCATACCTGACTATATCTTTTTTATGAGTTGTTTGCACCACCTTGAATTTTTGACCACCCGTACTTTAGCTGGGAGTTTGGGATTATTACTACATACAGCAGATTGGATTATTGTTGACTTTACTTGAACTCATTTTCTATGGAGGAATTTGCGGACTTTGCGGGAATTTTCACTACACTATCAGATACTGCCAGTTTCAGCGATGCAGAGATAGCCAAAATACGGTACGCTGAGTCTTTTGAATCTGTTTTGGGACCTGACAAGCCAGTTGACATATACAATGATCTTATAAAACTGAAGAAACGAGAGGTAGATTTTTTCCTTCATGGAGTAACATTATCACACTACCATAAGGAGAAATTACTGCCCCGTGGGTTTAGAATCAGGAACCAGCCCACCATTGGGCGCAATGACCCAGACTTTTGTAAAAAATGGATTGCCATTCTGAATAAATGCTCTAGTGACCTCATGATTTTGGTGATAGAGCAATCCAGCAAGGAGATTGCTAAAATCAGACAGGAGGTGGATGTGATCCAGGGGAAGCATGGTGATAAATTGACAGCTGACACAAGCACTGATTGGACGGACAAGATTCAGACCACAATTGATATTTACAGAGACAATCTCATTAAATACAAAAAAGAAAAGCTGAGGCTTGTTAAATCTGACTACAAAGAACGCAAGGTCTACCGCTGGCTGCTGGGTCTAGGGGAACCGAACGCAGGACGAGGGGGACAGAGACGCAAATCCGTTCGCGCTAGGAAGCCTGCCTATAGATCAGGTGTACCCACGAGTGACACTGACTTCTCGGACAACACAGAGGGCTCTGGAAGTGATTTTTTAGGTCCCACAGAGGCCGGACATGCCAAACCCCCGTTTCCAGACGCAGACGGAAGGGACCCACCAGGAGGGGTGGGAGAAAATCGGCGGTATCCAGAGCGCGAAAACAAGAGAGGCAGAGGACCTCGCGGTCGCAGGCCACCACGGTAATATATAATCTTACGGACTTTACCCTGACCGCGGCGCAGCTAAGCGTTCTACACAAAGGCCTTAGTTTTGTTCAACGTAGCTTTAATTGGGAAGTCGAAATGTATAAGTTCAATAGACAACTGAGACTAAAAGACTTCTTCATCAAACAGCCCCTGCCAAACACCTCAGCTAAGGCAAACCGCTTTAAATCTAGCAGCAACTTTGATCCACAAACAAACAACCACAGCATTGCTGCTTTTATGAATGTTCTGGACAAAGAAACTGCCCTACAAAATAAGACCAAAAAAGTTAGCTATCACAATATCACACGTGAGGAAAAATCAGCAATTGACACATTAAAAAATAACAAAGATATCATCATCCGCGCTGCGGATAAAGGGGGTGGCATTGTGCTACTTAAATATGTGGACTACAAAAAGGAAATAGAGGATCAATTATCAGGCACATCCACGTATAGATGCTTACCAGCGGATCCTACGGTGGAGTATAAAAAGGAGGTGGATTCAATCATACAGATGGGGGTTTTGAACAACTGGATTTCTGAGGAAACAGGTAGATTCCTTACACAACCTTTTCCAAGAATGCCCATTCTGTACACCTTGCCTAAAATACACAAATCGGCCACAAAACCACCCGGAAGACCGATCATTTCTGCGAGAGGATCATTATGCCACCCATTGTCTCAATTTATTGATTTCTTCCTCCAGCCCATGGTCATGGGTATGAGTTCCTATGTCAAGGACACAACTGATTTTATTTTGCAGCTTGGTGACATCGCACTGGAAAAAATGGACTACATTTTGGTCACTCTAGACGTAAGTAGTCTTTACACCAATATCCCCCACCAAGAGGGGCTTGAAGCGGTTAGATCGAAGTTTGGGACCTTTACATCGCACGATGGTCCACCGGTGGAATTCCTAATGCTGCTTATGGAAATCATCCTCAATAAGAACTATTTTCGATTTGAGAGAAGCGTCTATCTGCAACTAAGTGGGACCGCAATGGGGTCCAATATGGCCCCTGCGTACGCAAACTTATTCATGGATGTATATGAACATACACACATCCTACATGATGCCCCACATGCAGTATGCATTAAGAAGTATTTAAGATACATAGACGATATCTTTCTTATATGGGATGGACCAGAGACTGCACTGTTAGAATTCATTGAATACTTGAATCATATCCCATCTACCATCAGATTCACAGCACAGTTCAGCCAATCTGAGATTTCATTTTTGGATACCATCGTGTATAAGTCAGGTGGGGGCTTGGCCACGAGGCTGTATCACAAGGATACAGACAGAAACACGCTATTGTATGCCACTAGCCACCACCCAACACCGCTCAAGAGGGGTCTCCCCTTTTCTCAGTTACTTCGAGTAAAAAGAATAATTTCCAATCCGGACGAATTAGAACCAGCACTCGTAGCCATGGCGGCACGCTTCCAAGACAGGGGCTATGACCACAAAGACATTAGTGAGGCCCTGATCAAAGTAAGGAGCCTTGACAGACAATCTCTGCTGCGACCGATTACCAACAAACCTATAGAGCAACGTTGCCACTTTATCAGCACTTTCTGTACGGCATCCAACCGCATCAAGCGCAGTATACATAAGAACTGGCATATCTTAGCAAATGACACCAAAATTGGCAAAATCTGCAAAGACCCACCGCTGTTCTGCTACAGGCGAGGACGCAACCTAGGAGATATGTTGACACAGGCGGACCCAGTGGACAAGTATAGACACCCTAAAACCTGGCTCGAAAGAAAACCAGGTTCATACAAGTGTCATGGTTGCACTAACTGCAGTTTCATGCAAACAGGTGCAAGTTATACCCATCCGCACAGTGGGGTTCCGATCAAGATCAAGAATTTCCTAAATTGTGAGTCTCGATTTGTCGTGTACATGATCACGTGCCCCTGTGGGCTACGCTACGTGGGTAAAACATCACGCATGCTCAAGGAGAGAATAGCTATCCATCGATCCACGATCAGAAAAGCATTGAACAGCACGGACGAGCAGAGTGAGCTTAAATACCTGCCAGTTGCCAGGCATTTCAAAGAACTGCGGCACTCATTAGCAACATTGCGGTGTATGCCCATACTACAGGTGCAACCACCACCCAGAGGGGGTGATAGAAACAAGCTGCTTCTGCAACAAGAGGCAAGACTAATATATGAACTCAAGACCATCTCCCCTCATGGACTAAATGAAGATCTAAAGTTAGGCTGTTTTCTGTAAAGTTTTTGTGTATAGTAATCATTCTTCAGTTCTTTTGGGACTTTAAATTAACATGTTTCTGTACACTACACGCAATGCCGACTTCCTCCATCCCCCCTTTTCCCTGTATGTTTCATTCACTTCATTCACTTTTGGGTGTTCTGTCACACTTGGTGTCCAAAGTTTTAGAACTATACACTATTAACAGCCGGGTGTATGTGGATAGATAGTTTTAGAACTATACACTATTAACAGCCGGGTGTATGTGGATAGATCTCCACTGTAACCAACAATATATGATATATATATATATATTAGAGGTATCAGTACCGTGTATATATACATACATACATACATACATACATACAACAGTCCAAAAAGAAAGTCGCTTATCTGTTTCTGTTGTACACAGGCGGCACACTTTATCCGAGTGCGGCTCATTCCACAAGCCGGGAAATGTCCCGGCTTGCGAGCCGCACTCCCTCAGCGTGCCGCGCATCACCGATGCGCGGTCACGCATCATCGGGTGCCTGTGCCGCCTGTACGCTCAGTGCCCAGGGCTCCCCGAGGGAGCCCTGGTGTCGCGTGGATGTCACGACGGCGGCGGGACGTTCCGGGGGACCCGGCGGACCCGGTAAGGAGAGGGGGAAGCCCCGATCGGCGGGCCTCTCCTCCGAGGCTTCGGCGCGCGCCAGGTTACTGCTGCGGCCGAGAACGGGCAAATGCTCGAATAAACTCGGCCGCAGCAGTAGCTGTAGGGTAAGCCTCTCTGTTCTCCTGGGTCAGCATCCTGGTGTGCTATGACACTCTCTGTGTCCATGTATAGAGGTCTTGTCCCCTTGTCTTGCTGTCAGCATACAGTCCTTTTGTGTGCATCAAGACATCATATTTTCCTCAGGTCAGCCCAGTTGTGGGTTAAGGAAATGTCTGCAGTCCTCTTTCTCCTTATGTCAGTCCAAATGTGAACTAAGGGATCTCTCTCCTGTTTCTCACATCAGGCTTTTTCTAAGAGTCCTAATCAGCTATGTGGGGTCTGGTTGATTGCATGTGTGCAATTAACTAGTACACTGCTGGTTTAGAGGCAGTTACTCTCAAACAGAGATAAGTCCCTGTTACAGTCACGATGAAATTTAGAAGCTTAATAACCAGGTTTCTTCTGTTTTCGAAATCCATAACGTTCATCTGTAAAAAGTAGGAGGCTGCCCTAACTCTGTGTGTGTGTGTGTGTGTGTGTGTGTGCAATGGATGAACAAAGATCCTCCATATCACACGTGACCAGGAGGGTCCCTTCCTGAACCTCAAGGCCTTCTGATGTACTACTAGACTGAAGGAGGCTTATCAACTAATCAGTTGTGCAAAGTATAAAGCAGAAGAGAAAATAGCTCTATCTGTAATGAAGGGGACAAAACTTTTTTTTTTTTTAGGTATATGTCAAGGGAGAATAAAAATGGAGAAATAGGTATACTAAAGACAAAAGGGAATCATTTTGTTGATGGAGAAAAAGGCATAGCAGACCACAGATGGTAAACAGAAATATAAATGGAAAGGTATTGGATACAAGTCCATTTACAGTGCAGAAAATGGACAACTGAAATGGATGGCAAGCTAAGGGGAAATGTAAGGAAGTAGTTCTTTACGAAAGGGTGACAGGTTAGTTGAATAGCCTCCTAACAGACGTGTAAGGGGTTAACACATTAAGGGAAATAAACATGCTTATGACAGACATAAGTCTATCCTAAATACAAAATAATGGCAAGTATCAAGTAGGTGAAGTGAGCGCAGAGTGTTCAGGAAATATGAAAAATAGAAGTGCGACCAATTAGGGGAATGAATAATTAAATCTAAGCGATAATGTTCCACTCACATATTCTTCCTTGAATTTAAAGCATGTTAGAGACTTATTCTCTCTCTAACTGGAGCTGTAGAGGAGCAAGGTATCAATGGTGATCTTCTCAAGGTAATGTAATGTAGACACTGTTTCTCTCTGATATGAGGATAAAAGAAAACTCACATAGTATAGTATGTTCAGAATTATATTTGAAATCACAGCGTATTACAATGGTGGTACACTCACATTTGTACACATGGAATAAATGATGTATGAGTGCTGAGGATTTCGTCCATGGCGTCTCAATCTCAGACGCGCGCCTCCTTCCCTGGACCCTCCGACACTTCCGGTGACGACTCGACTATTAGTGGGGCCACACATCCAGGCAGGAAAACTACACTGCACTGGATAAAGCCACAATGTCACAGTTGGAATGGGAGGACTGGGAGGACTACGACAGACTGTGACCCACACAAAGGACTGATGCTGCGACCAGTGTCTAACCGACAACTTCTATTTTTCATATATGTTGTGAATACTCTGCACTCCCCTCACCTGGAAGAAAGACAAGATTTACACAGACCCTGGAACAGTCTACAGAGGGTTTATCTTGAGCTGCTTTACATTGTTTATCACATGATCACTTGCACTATTGTTGGTGGAGATTTGGTTTATGTGCATTTGGATTTTGTCCACATTTATATTCACATGTGATATCACTTGTTCACTTTTGAGTTCACAATTTAATTTTAAATAGTTGATTTCACTGAAGTTCACTATTTGTGTATATAGACACATTACACTATTGTTAAGGAGCGCCCAATTACATTTTTCTTTTAAAAGGATCAAATAGGGTCTGAGGTTTTACAGCAGATAGAAAAATGGACAGACATGGTGGCCTTGCAGTTCTTATCTGCTATCAAATTCAACAGATGTAGCATACAGTTAGGTCCGGAAATAATTGGACAGTGATACAAGTTTTGTTATTTCAGCTGTGTACCAAAATAAATTCAAGTTACAGTTAAATAATGAATATTGACTTAAAGTGCAGTCTATTAGCTTAAATTTGGGGGTATTCACATCCAAATTGGAGAAAGGGTTTAGGAATTACATCTCTTTAATATGTAGCCCCCTCTTTTTCAAGGGACCAAAAGTAATTGGACAATTGACTCAAAAGCATTTTATCAAGTGTACGGGTGTACACGAAACGCGTAGGAGGGTGCTCACCTCTGTTTGTTATATGGATAATTAAGAAATAAAGAATTCTTCTTCTATCCTGGGACCCACTTTATTGGATTGTGCGCCAGTTCCTCGTTCTACAATTTGCTAGCAATTCACTTGGCTGCACATCCTACAAGGACATTGGAACGGGCTACATGTGAGTAACTCATTTATTCTGCCTAGAGGGGGACCATCCCATTGAGGATTATATAGGGGGCCTACTGCTAACCCCATCTTCAGGGATCATTTGGCCCCGCAGAGACAACATTTATGTCACTAGCCATACTCCATGTTGTTATTCTTTATGAATTAAATGATCCAGCGCTGGAGCGCATTTATCACTAAACCTTCTGCCAAAGCATTGTAAGCCTGGATATAGATCCAATGTTGGTCTTTCTCCCTCCTAATAGACGTAAATGAGAATTTTAATCCTAATAGAGGTATATTAGTATTTTATCTTATAGTGTTAGGACTTGCGAACAGGGTCTGCCTTGTCGTGGCTCACAGGCTTACAATGCTTTGGCCAAAGAGTTAAACTAAATGACCCTTTTTCAAGAGAATATATAAGTATTTTACTGTGTATTTTTGTCATATTGGATGTAGCATTGGGCTTCTCTGTCGCTTATTACGTCCATTAATGCACAAAATAACTTGTGTTATCTTCTTAAACACTGGTATCAATGGCACTACTGATAAATAAGGCACCAGTTTTAACAACGCATTGCGTTAACGGGTGCAATAGCGTCTGCTACATCGGTATGTTTCTATGTTACCCACTGTATCTTTACCTTGCTAACTTTGCTGTAGCATTCTTCCAGTTTGATTGCAAGAATGATAAATTATATCTTATACAGAATTTATGAGTTGACTGACAAACAGTTTTTACTAGTTTTGTGATGTAGTCATAAACTTTATAGACAAAATAGATTCTGACTGGGCATAAAGAGCTCAATAAATTCAGCTCATGAGCTTGAAGCTGTAAAGCATTCTCCAAAACTCAAATATAACACAATTTTATATAACATCTTTTATTCATTGCTTATCAAAAATGTTTTACAGTCAGTGATTGAAATAAGATTTGTAATAAAGAGAAATAAATAAAAGAGGGATAGCACTCTGAAGGTTACTGTAATTGAGATTATTCAGACAAATGCAGTTTTAGGCCCTTATTCTATGTGGAAAGCCCCTCTAACTTTATAGAATAAGGGCCATAGAGGCTGATCTAGATTTCAAGATAGGAAGAAGCCTCTAACAGAGGTCCCAGACCCAATATCTTGCTGGTTCTTATGCCGTGAAGCCACTTGGGCTTCATAGGTCATGTGCTGGAGTAGATTTGGAGCGTCTTTGTATCAGGGCCCTTTGGGTGCAAAACCCAGGGCATTTTCATCCTGCCCCTATGTACTGTAAAAACATTTTTTCCACATATGCCCTAGCTTGTGATTTGGGGAGCTGGGGGTAGAGTTACAGTGTGCAAATGTTATAAATAAGTAATAATCCAAGAAGAACAGGGCATTTCTAGAAGAGTTGAAGGCCCGAGGTGAAGCCGAGGGACTTTAACCCAGTCAGGGCATTATTGGCCAGTAATGCCCTGTTCTGAGGCAATTATTACTATTATAGGCTAAATGTAGGCTTATTTATTTTAATATTTCATGAAAGATACCCTTTTGTAGTCATATTGATTTTTATCAGCATGATTGTCTACATTCTTATGCTTTTACTGCAAGTTTATTAAAAGGAAATTGTACATTCACATATTTTTTCACAAACACTTTTATTTATATATTTTTATTCTTGATTTTTCATCATGCAATTTCTTTTTTAATATAGTCACAAATATACACAATAGGTACCCTTGGTCAGCAACTATTCATGTGCCATAATGCATTTGCCTTTCATTTTGTCATACAAGTGACTGTGGGATACAAAGTCGCAGTTTGCAGTTCTCCTGATTCCTTTGCAAAATAGATAGAGTTACATTTTCCTTGAGCCCCCTTATAATAAGGTCCATCAAACATCTAAAAGAGGCCAATTGTCTCCCATTAATACATTCAATATTTATATATATATTCATATAATGATTAAAGAATGTCTATCATTTGATCTTTATCAATATCCCAAATCATTCCTTTCAGGAATTCATTTCTTCGAAATAAATAATTAATTATGTCATAGATCCTAGTAGCCCATGTCTGAGGTCACATACATATCCATTAGGGTAGTTAAGGGACACAGACATTTAGGATTCTTATCCAACATTAAATCATTAAAGTTTATCGTTGTTATCATTGTCTCCACATGTAGATAAGAACATTCACGTCTGCAAGTATTTCCATCAATAAAGACACCAAATTGATTTGTTAGAAAATTTATTGGGGAGTAACTCACTAACTAGTGAGTATTTACATTGGATATCTACACATAATCGTAATGAGTTTGTAAATTATCTCATTGCAGTCTTGAATGGATATTATCATAAGTGGTCTATTAAGATCCAAAAACTGTTCATATGTATTACATGTACTAAATTGTTTGTAATTTGATTTTATGTGTTTGTCATTAATATTTTATTAATCTTTATAGCTAGCTAATTGTTGATGTAAGGTTGTCATGAATCATGAACTGGACACTAATTGTCTTCTTTTAATATGTATTCTTTTAATTAAAACAATTCAGGTGTTTTTATTTTAGCAATTTAGGCACTAATTGGTTGATTGACTCATACTATATAAACAGTCTGACGCATACCGTCAGATATCCCCTGATGAAATCACCATAAGAGTGAAGAAACGCGTAGGGAAGAGCGTTTTTTAGCTGCTGCTACATTGCTGGTTTATTTTTATACTCATTTACCACTGCCCAATAACCACGGACTATTTGTGGGACATTTGAGAGACTTTCCTGGTCAGCACTTGCTTTGCGGGGTCACGAACAACAGACCTCATATCCGGAATACACCAAGAGTGTGGAGGACTTCCGGGTCACACTGTGGTGGTCACATTCCTGTATCCCCTGTTGGATGTCGGTTCGGAAGAGCTGGGACTATACAGACGGAGAGGTTGACGCGGAAACAGAGGCACATCGTGGGCGGTTGGCGAATGAGTATACTCATTACATGCTTTAATTTTTTATTTGTTTGTGAGTTTGCATTTGTTGGTTCTATTCATTTTTATTAAATTGTAATTTTTCATGCTGCACTAGGATCGGGCGCTTTCTTTTCTTGTTGTTCATATATATATATATATATATATATATATATATATATATATATATATACACACACAAATGTAAATACATCTGCATGTCTGAGGCAGGTCTGCAACCCTGCCTTTCCCCATTATCACCCAGCACACAGCACTTCCACTGCAGCAAGGGATTCTGGGAAATGACATGCAAATGAGCACACAGTGCCACTTTTTGCTTCAAAAACCATTTTTAACATGGTTCCCTTTAGGCTTAAGCTTGCTGCATGGTCACAGCTTTGAGCACAGCCAGGGTTAAGGTGCATACCCAGAAAACCATATATATGTATGTGTGTGTGTATATATGTATGTGTGTGTGTGTGTGTGTGTGTGTGTGTGTGTGTGTGTGTGTGTGTGTCTATATACACACACACACACACACACACACACACACACACACTGCAGCCCCCCCTCTATACACACAAACACTCTGCAACTCCTCCCTCTATATACACAAACACACTCGGCAGTCCCCCCTACACACTCTGTAGCCCAAAAAACACCCTCCTCTACACCCACAACATGCACAAAGCAGCCCCCCTTTACACCCACAAACACACTGCAGCCCCCTGTAAACCCACAAAACTGCAGTCACACACCAAAAACACACTCTGCAGCCCTCCTCCATCCTCTACACCCCCCCCCCACACAAACACACATACACTGCAGCCCCCTCTTCACCCACAAAACACACTGCAGACACACATCAACAAAACAGACTGCTGCCCCCTCTACATCCACAAACACACACCAGCAGCCCCCCTCTACACCCACTGCAGCCCCCTGTAAACCCACACACTGCAGACACACACACACACAAAACACTCTGCACCCATCCACCCACAAAACACACACTGCAGAGATATACACAAACCAACAAAACAGGCTCTCCCACCTCTACATCCACAAAAACACACCCGCAGCCCCCTCCCTACACTCACTGCAGCCCTCCTGTAAACCCACACACTGAAGAAACACACCAACAAAACACTCTGCACCCCTCCTCCACCCACAATACACACACTGAAGACACACACACTGCAGCCCCCCTATATACACACACACACACACACACACACACACACACACACACACACACACACTCTGCTGCCCCATCTACAACCACAAAACACACACCAATAAAACACTCTGCTGGCCCCCTTTACACCCACAAAATACACAACAGACACACAAACCTTTCCCCTCACTTTCCTGTGCCAAGCTCTCTTCAGGCAGGGTGGGGGAGGAGTCAGTGCCTTGCTGCTGTCTCCTGTCCAATCACCTCCCCTGTCTGAGTGCTGAGCTCTCTCTTTCTGAATGAGAACTGAAAGCTGATCGGCTGAAAAAACTTGTCAGGTGCCAAAAAATCTGGGCCATTACTGATTGGATAATGCCTGGATTTTTAACCAATCTGAGAGCAGGGATTTCATTAATGCCGTAATTTACCAGCTTTAGCCTATAATGAGATGTATCACAGTCTGCGTCTCCGTGTCATTCTTGTTTTTTTTTTTAGTTGGCCAAATAATCCTCCATATCTGAAGTGGAGGAAGTTTCAAATTCTGTACCATACTGTTGCGGCAGCTTTTAATCTAACGTTTACCGGGAGCTGGCCGGGAGCGCCGCGGGTCTGCTCTCCGTTTAAAAACGGATTTTCCAGCGCGGCGGCCGCTTCAATAGATAAGCGCTAATGGCGCTTACTATTGAAAGCGCCCGAGGCGCGGGAAAACCGGCCAGTTCTCGGCCTAAGACTGACGCGCCGCCCGCGCTATTTTTAAAATGCGGGGGCAGCCGCATTAGGTTTAGCCTGGTCGCCTCTGTATGTAAGAAACAGTTCTTAAATATGTAACATCTCTGCTCCAAAAACAGAGCAGTGCATCAAAACACACTTCTCTACGCTGGTACATAGGGCACAATAATTCTATTCATCTATGTGGATCTGATCTCATCTCCAGCATGGGGAAATGTATTCACAGCATATTTATTCCATTTCATTTACTTGAATTGCAGTTAACGCGGAACGGGGCTGCGATACCATTTAGTGAATCTTGGCCATAGAGTGATATTTGTATTAGAGATAAGAAAAGTCAGGTGTATGAAATCAGAACTTACCTGAATTTAATATTTCCACAGTGCACACAGTGCCAGGCAGTTTCTAAGCTCAGCAAACTATATTTGTTCCTAAGAATGCATCTTCAGTAAAATCTGTTACATTCTTTATAAAGCATAGAAAAACAATTGTCATATATGTAGCCCTTATACCCCCCCCCCCCTAAGTGAGATTGGGTGTCTGCTTCTCTGGCTACTCCATTTAGGTGTGGTGCTGTACCTGTGTGGCAAGAGGAGGGCTGAGGGCTCCACAGTGTTGTTGGGAGAACAGGCTGGACAGGTTTTCAGGGTACCTTAGTTCTTTGGTGCAGCACCTCCAGCCAGCATGGATCCTCTGGATAGCAGCAGGATGGCCCAGACTGACAACTTTCTTTCAGCACAAGACAATGAATTACACTTCTTTGTAGTTCAATGGTATTTATTGCAGTTAGATCAGATGTACAAAGCAGGTGCATTCTTCTCCTAGCTTCCCCTAATGACGGTGCACTGATTAGGGCTTGAGGCCCAGATCAGGCCTTCAGGACTCCTCCTCTGCCACCTAGTGAGACAGAGGGTAGCTGTATTCACTCTACTCACTCTGCAAGGGGAGCAAAGAGAGACACCCACTTTAGGAAAGTGCCAGTATTTATAGCCTTGAGTATGTGTTTGTAACCCTGCCCCTTAACAGAGCAGGTTGAATACTGATAGGTCATCACATCCTATGTGTGACCCAATCAGTATCCTTGCCTCATGCTGACACTTTCTGGTTGTTGATATGGCCCGCCCTTGGATACCTACTAATGTATCCAAGGCTTCAAAAACCATGCAGAGCCTTAGAGAATGAATTAACCCATCCACTGCCTGCACCTAACAGGTCTTACACTGGTAGGGCCCAGGAAAAGGCATAGCGGCCTGAAGGCTATGCTACATATATATAGCCTGGGTCCCCCTGGTCCCCTGTTTGTCCCCTTACATTTCCATAGGCAGCGGAGGCTGGGGAGAGTGCAGGGTGGATGTGCAGTAGCAAGCACAAGCGGTGGCCATTAGGAGTATAGCACAGCAGCGGAACTACAAGCCCCAGCAGCCTCAGGGGCAGAAGACCACATGTTGCCAAACAACCAATAGGGCTGAGAGATGCATGGCAGTTAGAATTCTGACAGTTAGGACACTTAGGGAGTTGGAGCCAGGACAGAGAAAGGGAAGATAGGGTTTGAGTGTCAGTGGCATCCAGACTAGGTCAGATTAACCATTTAGGTCCAAGATAGGCCCCACTCACTTAAGCAGATTGTGGCTGCTACAGGGAAACCCCTAGCTTGGGACATTATCCCTGTAGCTCTATACAGTTAGTGTATAGTGCCATTTGAAGATGCTGCATAGCGATTTGTGGACTGTGGTCTGGCAGGACCCCCATCGCACTATCAAAGGTGAGACCCTCCTACCGGAGATCACCCCATGCAGAGGCAGAGGCTTCTCTGACATCGACGTCGCTGGATCAGCGGATCCCTTTTGCTCTTCGTCCATACCTAGGTGCTGGAGAACCTCGGCAGATACCTCACAACATTCACCAACTATAACACTTTCAGTTACTGTGGGCAGCGCAGTCTCACACATTGGGTGGGTTGGCTCTTGTGGACACCAGGGAGGTTGGGTGCCAAGGGGCCTCTCAGTACTTTGGGGAAATCCCATCAGGGGTGGACACTACGGTTGGGGGCACAGTGGGGCTACGGCCGTGCGAGGCCTATATTGTATGTGGGTTAATCATATATCTAATTGTACCTGTGTTCAGAAAACACTGTTATTAAATACAAGTGTCTGATCTTATTGTATTGGGTCCTGTGAAGGGGTTAACCGGTGCTGTCAGGATCCCTCACTGGTGGAGGCACTGTCACCAGACGGATCAGGTACACCCCGGGCTCCCAGCAACGGAGGTTCAGGCCTCCTGTGAGCCACAGGTCCAGCACCACACACTCAGTAGCCGCCACATTTCCCATAGGGTGGGGAAAACATACATTATTTTGAATCAATATCAGAGTCATTCTCTTGCAATTGTTATGCATGTTTCCATACTGCACATGCAAACTTTGTATTGCTCCTTTTTAAAATAAGGTAATATTAATCATTTTGAGTGAGATGAACAAATAAAAGATGTAATAGGACAAAACAGAAAGAGTATGATAAAGTCTGTTTGGTTTAGAAGCATTTTCATTTGCTAAATCCAGGTCAATGTAAGATTTCAGGGTCCAGTTATCAACATAACTAAAAGCGCTGTTTGACACACATGCTTTTACATATCTAATTCTGCTTGCAGCTGCATCAAATTTAAGAAGCTGTTACTGACATTTCTCACTTTTGAATCAAATCGCATGGACGTCTAGTGCATTGAAATTTTTAGATATTTTTCACTATAATTATCAGGTACTTCTGTTTTTTAACAAAACACAATTGTCGTGTTGGATGTAGCATTGGGCTTCTCTGTCGTCTGTTGTATACTTCTGTTTTTTAACAAGTTTTAACTGCACTGTAGCTCATACAGTAAATAGCACATTTAGTGCTTCTTAATTGTTAACCCTTTAGGCACCGCATATATGTCATGCACTCCATGCTCTTAGCTGCAGTATTTTGTTTCCTCTTCTCCCTATGCAGCGGAAGAGATACATAAGACAGTATAATATTGGTAGTGTAGGACCTACTGAAATGGGTTTACCGTGATGTGGTTGTAGGTTTAAAATATTTTGGCCGAAGTATTGAACTAAATGACCCATATTTAGGAAGAAAGAATATACTGTACAGTAGATAAAATGCATATTAATGTACTAAATGATTTGTTAAGTTAAATGTAGCATTGGGGCCTTTTTGTCTGTTGTTGGATAGGAGAATGTAAACAGAGTCAGATATTTAGAGAGAACTGGCAGTAGACTTATCTTGCCTATGTATCTAATGGCCACAAGATAAGACTAGCCATCCTAGAATCGGTGGTAATGTAAATGTAAATTAAATAAACATTTGTTCAATTTTAGTATATTAACCTCTTAGTACTTAGTACTTAGTTCTGGCTAATAGATATGTGCAAAGATTTTACTCCAGTTTACAACCGTGTACAATTGGTCAATTTTTCCCTGCAAATTATTTTTGTGCCCATCTGAGTGCTTCACAAACAAAGATACTCATTGTATTCACTGTGCTTGATACTGGTAGCTCAAAATCATAAGCAGCATAAAATGTAACTTTTAATTTACAGCTAAAAACATATATTCGTACAACTTTATTAAAACATGTTTAAGGGAATACAGCCTACAGTAATTAAAAATATATTGTCTGTGTATATACTGGTCACCCTTGTTTGTTTGTTTTAAATAATAAAAAATCTTCATACATTTGTGCTCCTCTCTTAACAAACACACAATCCCAGCAAGGTCTAACTATATATAATGTGGTGGGTTCTGGGGTTAGACCTTGCTTGGATTGTGTGTTTGTTAATTTAAATTTTCAACTGGCATAATTTGTTTGGAGGTAAGTGGCCCCTCCTCCCAGAGTTTAAGCTCACCCCACTTTTTAAACTAGTAGGTTTTTTTTTTTTTCATTTTGTGGAATGGACAGACCCACTTTGGTCATTCTCCCTCCAACAGAGGTAAAAGATAAGTTTCACATTGTAGTGTTTGGATCTTCAAATTTGGTTATGCCTTGACATGGCTTACAGCAGGCATGTCAAACATGCGGCCCGCGGGCCGCATGCGGCCCCCAATGGATATTTTTGCGGCCCGCTCACAACCAGCGCGGCGGCGGTCGTGTGTGTCGGCGAGCGCGTGGGCGGCGGTAAAAAGTTTTGGCCGCGGGAGAAGCGAGCACGGGTGTTGGGGAAGCGAGTAGCACGGGCGGAAGTAAAATCTGTCCTGCAGGGGCTGGAGGCGTACGGTGGCCGGGTGCAGTAAATCTGCACTCGTGCCGTGTGTGGGAGGACACGGGGGCGGAGTCAAAACCCCGGCGGAGAGACTGCATTCTCCTTGAAGCCTGGTAAACCAGAGAGATCATGGCCGCCCCCCTCCAAGAGGTGCAGAGAGTTCAGCAGTTCAGTGGAGATCCCACGGACAGGGGTATGTCTTCACAGCAGCCCCCCTCCCCCCTGTCAAATCTCTGTGTGAGCTGCACGTGCAGAAGGAGATCTGTGTGTGTGTGTGTTTGTTTGTGTGTGTGTGTGTGTGTGTGTGTGTGTGTGTGTGTCTGTGTCTG
>WSYH01002182.1:61070-94040 GCA_036426205.1 Ascaphus truei | reverse complement strand
ACAATAAATGACCCTCTCAATTTGTAACGCCATTGCTATCAAAAATATAACACACTTGGGCTGATTAAAGGTCAAGAACCAATTGGGAAATATAACTACTACTTTGTTTTGTAGTTAATGATTGAAGCAAAACTTTAAAATCATGATTGACAGTCTAATATCCCTCAGGCACACATTATTGGGAACATTCCAAAATCCACAGCAATAGAAATAATATATGCAGATATACACTTCATGAGACTATATTTAATAGCCTTCTACTTGGACCATTAGGCAGCTTCGGGAAAGTTTTATCTGGAAGTAAGTCTCAGAGCCCAGCTAACCAAACTGCTAATTAAAATAGTACAAGAAGCATGAACACTTGGAGGGAACCAGAAGTCTTGAAATAAAAATACAGGACTGGAATACATAAGTTTCTCCTGCTCTGATTAGAATTATTAAAATGTCAATATGTTGTTGCTTAATAGTTTCCTTTTGTAAAAACATAAAGCTAATTGACTAAGTAACGAGGTATAAGGAAACATGTCAAAATGTAATATTTTTCAATGTTAGAAGGTAGTAGGACTGTATTGAGAGTATTATTATTATTATTATTATTATTCTGTATTATAAACCCCAAAACACAGAACCCAGAACGCTTTTTTTGGAACCCCTGAGCCCCCACAATATATATATTATTATGTTATGTGTCAACATTGAGTGCTATTGAGGCGTGGCATATGTACGCACCGAACACCTTCTTGCGAGCAAATACCCAGATACCTGGCAATACCTGGAATCGCCGCTCCTCACCCTGACACGCCCCGTTGGTTTGCTTCCCAGGCTGGGGTTCATGCCGTGGCTGACGGGCGGCCTGATTGTTTAAATGATAATGATTAGGATTTAATAGGCTGCAATGCTCGGTGTCTACCAGATGGCCTAAATGTCATGAATTGTAATGCACGTATAGTACTAATTATATGACAGCTGCAGTATTGCAGCCACGGGAATAAATGCTTCAACTCCCTGCCTGGAAAAACCTCACACACTCGGGAACAGAAAAACAATTTCAAACCTCAATACAACCCGATCTATACCGAATTCGGGACTAGCCGAGCATTCGAATAAGAAAGTGTTCCGCCAGTGATACAACAGAACGACAGAGAAGCCCAATGCTAATCCACATGACAGAAAATACACAGTAAAATACTTATATATTTCTCTTGAATAGGGTCATGTTAGTTTAACCCTTTGGCCAAAAGCGTTGTAAGCTGCAGCCCGCACGGAAGCATAACTGTTCGCAAGTCACTAAACTACCAGATAAAATACTAATATCCTCTTAGGATTAAAAGTCTCATGTTACCTCTATAGGAGGGAGAAAGCCACAGTGGGTCTATACACCGCAGAATATGGCAATTGCAAACTAGGGAAGTGGGGAGGCGGCGGGCGTTAAAACTGGGAAGGTAGGAGCACTAACCTCCATCAGGCTGGAACAGTCTGGAAATGGGTTTAACAAAACACACGAACCCAGCAAGCTTTTTGAACCCCGGAGCCCCACAAATTATATTGTATATGTGCAAAATGGCAGTGCTATTGAAGCGTGCATATGTATACAACAGACCAGCATAGAACCCCAAGTGCTAACATCCCACAATGGACAGAAAATATACATAAATACTATATATCTTGTTGAAACTAGGGTCATTTAGTTAACCCCTTGGCCAAAGCGTTGTATAGGGATTGTAGCCGAGCCACGTCACAGAGACACCTGTTCGCAGTCCAACAACTACCAGATAAAATACTAATATAATACCTCGATTAGGATTAAAATTCTATTTACCTTATGAGGAGGGAGAAACCCACAGGGGGTCTATATCACAGAATGAGGACTTGCAAACTAGGGAAAGGGGGGAGGGGGGCTTAAAACCTGGAAGTGAGAGCCACTAACCCCATCAGCTGGACAGCGAGAAGAGGGTTAACAACAAACACAGTAACCCAGCAGCTCTTTTGTGAAACCCGGCTGCCACCCAAACATATTAATATGTATATGTGGTCAAAAGGAGTGCTATGCAGCGTTGGCATATGTAATACAACAAGAGAGAGAAGTCCCAATGTACATCCAACACATGACGTCACTAAACATAAAATCTTATTATATTCTTTGACAAATAGGGTCATTTAGTTTAACCTTTGGGCCAAAGACGTTGTAGGCTGTGAGCCACGTCAAGGCAGACACTCGTTTCGCACGTCCTAACACTACCAGCAATAAAACTAATATACCGTCATATTAGGATTAAAAATTCTCATTTACTCTATTAGGAGGGAGAAAGACACAGGTGGGTTTATCATCCAGCAGAACGTTGAGGGCTTGCACAGACTAGGGAAGTGGGAGGGTGCGGCTTAAACCTGGGAAGGAGGCCACTATACCTCAATCAGCTGGAACAGGAGAATGGGTTAACAAAACACAGAACCCCAGCAACTCTTTTGGAAACCCTGAGCCCCCACAAAATATATATATGTATATGTGTCAAAATGAGTGCTATTGAGCGTGGCTAGTATACAAAAGCAACGACATAGAAGCCCAATGCTACTCCAAATGACCAGAATACACCGTAAACTATCTTATATATTCTACTTAAATAGGGTCATTAGTTTACCTTTGGCCAATAGCGGTTGTAAGTTGCGACCACGTACAAGTGCCGACACCTGTTCGCAAGTCTAACCTACCAGAATCAAATAATATTACCTCATTAGATTAAAATCTCATTTTACCTCTATCTGGAGGGAGAAAGGACACAAGTGGGTTCTATCCGCATAATTGAGAACTTGCAAACTAGGGAAAGTGGGGTTAACAAAACACGACAGAGCTTGCTGGGTTCATGTTTTGTTAACCATTCTCAGGTTCCAGCTGAGGGAGGTAGTGGCTCCTCTTACCCGGTTTTAGCCACGCCCCTCCCCACGTCCACTAGTTTGCAAGTTCCTTATTCTGCTGGATATAGAACCCACTGTGGTCTTCTCCCTACTAATAGAGTAAATGGAAATTTAAATCCTAAGTAGAGGTTATATTAGTATTTTATTCGGTAGGTGTTGAGGACGTGCGAACAGCGGTAGCCTTGACTGGCTCGCAAGCTTACAACGCTTTGGCCAAAGGGTTAAACTTAAATGCCCTATAATGATTAACACGTCCAAAACATCATCAACTCTGTGATTAATGTTCTTATAACTGTAGCACAGGAAATGAAAAAAAAGTTAGAATTATATGTAGGACAGATGTGGCAAAGATACAGATGACCAGATGGTTTGGTCACATAGTGCCATGCAGTAAACGCGCCGATAAGCTGTTTATCGACATGTTTCAGCAAATTACTCGTGTCTTCCCTCACCGATTCAGTAAGCGTCGGATAAGTGGGAATTTCTAGCAAGTTTTTTGCCGATGAAAAACTTATCGGCAGCCGGGTACCAATAGAAGCCACTATGGCCTTTTGAACTTTTTGATACCGCACCGGAGCCCCCGGCATGCACCGAGGGCAGAAAAATGAATGTACAGCCCACTTCATACCTTAGGCTGCTAACCTCTAAGTGCCATGAAGGGGGTTAACCCACCATGACCGCTTAATTGTGGGTAGAGGGGGGTGAAGGGGGGTATTGGCCCTTGTTGTTTTTTTTTTAGGGCTTGCGGGTGTTGGCGGTGCACTTAACCCCTTCACGACTGTAAGCATTTAATACGCTATGGTCATGAAGGGTTAAGGCCTCCGCTACCCACCCGCAAGCCCTAAACAACCACCGTTGGGCTATCCCCCCTTCAACACCACCCCTACCCACACCCAACAGCAGCCCCCACGAATAATACTCATACCTCTCTACTACCTACCTAACCCCTCCTGAATAAATAATATCTATATCTATCTCTATCCTTTATATATCTAATTAGATACTAACCACACACCCCCCTATAACCCCTGCCTTACACATATATTGCCACATCAATGATACTTAGGCCGGCGGGGGGCCCTGCGTGTGTCTATCTCCTGCTCACTTTCCAGGGTCTCTTGGTCTGTCTATCTAGGCACCCCTGGCCCTTCTTCTTCTGTAGCACGGGTACCTTCCTCTCGGGTCTGGCCTTCAAAATAGACACATAGGCTTTTAAAGGCTAGCGTCACATTTTCATCATGGTTCCCACGGCCCTATGGGCCGTGAAAACATGTGTTTTTGACCTGAGAAGAAAAAAATGATGACGTCCTTAAGGCATGAAAGCACAGCCATCAGAATGGCTTGCTTCCAATTGCCTTTTAGAGACGTCATTAAAGAAACAATGATGCCGTACCTCACATGGTACCGTACCAATCAGAGCGTAGCGACAGCTATCTATCCCTACCTGTGGTAGCATAGACCATGTGTCAGGCTTTCAATGATGGTCACAGCCGTTCTCCCCCAACCTCTGTCAAAAGGTATACTAGAGCAAAGCAGATAGTTGGGATGGAGTCCCAAGCTCTATTGGCTACCGTAACATGTAGCGGACCATTCATTTCTGTTAATGACGTAATCTTAAAGAGGCATTGAAGCAAACATTCTGATTGGCGTTGCTTTCATTGCCTTTAAGTGACTCTCATTTTTTTTTGCTTGGCCCAACACATGATTTTCACAACCCAATCAGGGCAGTGGGAAACCATGCTGAAAATGTGGTCAAGGCATTTTTTAAAAAGCCATTGTCGTCTCATTTGAAGCAAGACCCGGAGGAGGAAGGACCTCCAAACAAGAAGAAGGCCTGTCGTGGCGTTTAGAAGACAAGAAGACCCAGGAAGAGAGCGCAATCAGAAGAAAGAAAGAGAATACAGATGAGATGGATTACAAATAGAAGACCCATGGATTGTGTTGGATTTTATTTGAATTTTATTATTTTATGGGTTTTTTAATTTTGATGGTGTTCCCTGTGGCTGGATTTGTTCGACAGAGTAAGCTGTTTCAACGGGAGTCGGTGAGTGGGTCACGTCATGGTAAGTGACTAAAGCAATGTAATTTTATTTAACTTTTAATTTTTTTAAAAGCTTTTTAACATGTGGTAATTCTTTAATTTTTGTTAATATTTTCTTGCCACTGTATGTATGTATGTATGTGGTCAGATCAATTATATACATACAGGGTAGAACTGATGTTGTTTTAAAAAAGCTTGCTTTGCGGTGTTTTAAATTAATTTGGCTATGCTGCTATGCTTAAATGTTGTGTATAATGTATTTTAAAAAATTAGATAGTGTATTGTTGCTATTGTATGGTTGTAACTTTAGGTCAGGGTGAGGCTTGCTTTTCTATATTGTATTCTGTTGGTACTTATATTTTTTCACAGGATAAACTTGTTCTGACTTTCAAAATGCTTGAATACTTAAATTGTTTATTGTTAGGGATGATGTAAATTGTTTAGGGATGTCATTAATATGACATGCTATTGCTTATTTTACTGGATTGTTTAAAATATATACTTGCTTTGGTGGTATTGGTATTTTGTTTTGAATGTTATTGTTAACATTCTTTGCAGAATGTATATGGTGCATAGATTGTATGCATCATATATAAATGTAAATGCAATGTTTTGATTGTCATTTGAGGTTTTGCTTGGCATTTGGGATTTTGATTGTAAGATCAGGATAGGATTATTAAAGAAAATTGATTGTATTGTAGGGTGTCTGTTGAAGAAATGTTATTTGGAGTAAGCATGTTTGTGATAACCCTTCTACATTTATTTGTATATTGGTTCACATGTGTTAGATATAAATAATATTATTTCTTCTCTCTGTAATCTATATATTGGCATATGAAAGCCACTGTAGCACATGAATGGGTGAAAGGGTGGGTATCGGCCAGTGTGGCTTTACCCCTTAATTACCTTTGGGTTATTATTCCCCCCCCCGATAAGGTGTTTAAGGGGTTATTGATATCTGAATGTCATGCAATGTATTGGCTTTGTATGGCTCTGTTTGTGTGGGCACGAAAGACCCAGATGTTGCTGGCGACAGGGCTTCTTATTGATGAGGTCAGTAGTGACTTTTTTATTTGAATAGGTGCTATTAATGTGTTTAATAATGGGGCAAATAATCTATTATCCAGATAGGGTACATAGATTATTTGAGGCTGCAGCGTGGTCCCACATCCGTGGGGGCACCGTGGACTCATCGGTGCGGGAATGAAGCCGGTGGTCCCACATCTGTGGGGGCACCATCGACCCGTAGTGGGCACTCATGAGTTCTCTTAGACCCCATGGGAAACCATCGGAGGCCCCGCAGACACCTGTGGTCTGACCCGGGGCTCCCAGACATCCGAGGGCTACCGTGGTTACCACGTGCCGCATGCTTTTCCTTTATATAGTGGCGGTAGCTGCAGGTACTTAAAGAACACTAAGGTTTTCAAAAACGCGTTGGCTAAAGGATCTAATTTGTTTTAATGTACTCTGACTCTGTACCACACTATTGCGGGCTTCACTCGGTGAATGAAAGAGCGCGAACGCGCTGTCGCTTCTGAGTGACGTCACGGAACCCGGAAGCGCCGGATTGGTGAGCTGAGAAGCGTGTATCTAGCTGGCTGCAGAGACGGTCTGGCTCAAGGAACCACTCGTTTATACTACGAGTTTTGCTGGACTATCTATCATGTGTTGGAGACCCTTAATGACTTATCGGTTAATCCCCGCAATGTTGATTAGGGTTAGGGGACATTACATGGATTTTTTCATCATTCTTTCGTTGGGGGGGGGTCTGTTTTTGCTGCAGCGGAGGGGATGGGTCAGTATAAGATTAGGATGGCCTTCAACATCGTGGCAGCCGGAAATGGGTGAGTGATATATGTATTTAATGGATTTAATTGTTGTTTTATGTATTTTCAAATACACAGGGGGTGTATTTTGTTTATTGGCCATGTTTTGTATTGGGGCAAATTTCGCCCAAAAACATGAGTGCTATTCGGGCCTTAACCCTTCATTGCCTTAGCGACTATACGGCTATGTAATGAACAGCATATGTAATTTAATAATATTGTTGGCGGAAGCAAGGGGTCCCTGATCTGAACCGCATTGATTTGTGGCTCAGAGACCCCCCTTCCTTCCCGTGTTACAAGGCCCCGGTTTTTGGGCATAGGTGCCAGTGTCGCTGCCATATTATTAGCGGACACGGCGAAATGGATGCTCTAAGATGGCGGCGACATCTGCCACCCGATAACACATACCGGGTGCCTGTAACTCGGGAAGCAGGTGGGTCCCCTGGTCCACAAAGCAATGTGGTAAGCTCAGGGGACCCCTGCTCACAGTACACTATTATTAAAATACATTCATGCTGCTTTTCGTTACCGTAGCACCATAGCGCAAAGTAAGGAACAGAGTGTTTATTTGATATTTTTTTACTGATAGTGTCGGAATGTGCAATGGTCTCCGGAGTCTTAACCGCTTGGTTTTTAGGTCCGTAGACCCCTTGCTTCCCGAGATCCAAGCCTTTTCGGTCAGAGCAATCGCTTCCCTGCAAAAGCCCATAAACCCAACCCTGTTATGGTCCCAAGGACACTCAGAATTCAAGTGCGTCCCTCGTGATTCCCGGACATTCCGGGGGAAAGTACGTTCCTTGTACATTGGAAGGGTATGGTCCAGAAGAGCGTTCTGGATATCAAGGAAGACATCATGCTCCAGCTCTAAATCAATCGCTTCCAAAGAAGTGGTCCCCAGAAGCCTTGGATGATCGTCCTGAGTCGCTCCTGAAGGGGGGGGGGGTACGTAAGAATCGCTTTCGTTCTGAGGAGGATAAAACCCGGGACCGTTGGGAGAGCAGGGCCTGTTGAGACTTTCTTTCCTCTTTAAATTGCTGAGATCTAGTAAGGAGTTCTTTACGAATCAGTCTTTCCTGAGGGGTTAAACCTTCATACAAGAACGCACTCTCAGGCGGAGGCAGTCTCTCAAACAGGTATGGTCTTCCAAACTGGAACTGGTCCGCAGCCTGGGACATAGGTACAGTAAAAAATTTACCAACCCCCGCCACGGCGCGGTCCGGTTTTGTGGGGCCGAGCATACTGTCACGACTGTGCTCGCCACAAACCTGGGTCGGACCGCGTGGCTGAGGTGGGGTTGTAAAAGCACCGACCTGAGACCGCGCAGGCTGACCAGGACCGCACAAGTCTGCAAGGTAAGGGAAACAGTAAACCGAGGAGCGGATTCCTTACACCGAGCTACAAAGCCTCACTGCGCCTGCGTGTAATTCTCTTTGAGATGGGTACTTTGAGGCTTTGTTTACAGCAACGCTTTGGAAAATCCCTTCTCGAATTTGATTTGCACAGAGCATCACCTCTCTATGCGCGTGTGTGTAATCCTAATTCAGATGGGAGCTAGTTGATTCCTGCTCATGCGCCTGTAACTTCACCCACCACTGCTTGCTTGAGTGCCCCAAAATTTTTAGTTTCAAGAAGGTTCCAATGCACATGCGCCTAGCGTTCCACCAATTGTTCAGTATCTGCAGCACAGTACTGGAGAAGCCCCTCAGCCAATAATATTGCTTACAAGAGAATCGCTTGACTTTTGAATCGCGCCGATATTGATAATATATTGTCAAAATAAAAAAAACACAGAAAATAATACGGCAACAATACTCACAATAGAATTCCCATTCAGCTGGCGCCGGCGCCGGGCCACTGCCAGTCCAGTGTTCTTGATCATCCACGTCGATAGTTGCAGCGGGACTAGTACACCTGTAGTGAGCTGATGAGGCTGGAAATTGCTTAGGTACATGCAAGCTTGATCGAAACTGCACGCGAAATACGGCTCAGGCTTGCTGGATAGACAGCAAGGGTTGTCACTGACGGTGGGACCGTTATCGGAAGCCAGTGCTGGTGCATTGCTTGGCAGCGACTGTCGTTTCTTAGTTGGTTTTAACACGACCTTTCGCCTTTTGCCGTCTGCATGATCATAGATATAGGAAAAAGCCAGTGATACACACCAATACCCTCCAACAAATTGTGGCTCAATACGATTAAAACAGGGATCGCTACATAACCTTTTCCTTATTGCACGCTTCCGTCCGGCTTCCTCCCTTTCCTTTCCGCTAATTGCCGTGTCGGTCACACAGGGAAAGGCCGTAGAGGGATTGTAAGACGTCTCCCGATCAGAGCGAGAGAGTTGGGGGTTCGGCGCTGCCTCGATCCCGTCCTGCAACCGACCACTTTATTCGAGCAAAACCCAGTTGTACCTGCAGATACCTGGAATGCGCCGCTCCCACACTCTGACACCCCGTTGCGTTTGCCTTCCAGCCTGGGTTCATGCCTGCTGACGGGCGGCTGATCTGTTAAATGATAATGATTAGGATTTAATAGGCTGCAATGCTTCGCGTGTCTACCAGATGGCATAATTTCATGAATTGTAATGCAGTATATATATAGTATTCGTGGCAGTATTGCAGCCAGCGGAATAAATGCTTCAATCCCTGCTTGGAAAATACCTCAATGCACTCGGGCAGAAAACAGTCACAAACCTCAATACACCCGGGTATACCCGAATTCGTGGGACTAGCCGAGCTCGAATAAAGTGTGTCGCCAGTGTATGAGGAGCTGGCGAAAATTTGTAAAAGTCATAGTTTTCGATAAAATACTGATAAATTTGAACAACTGTTGCCATCTTATCATCTGTTGCATTAATCGCGACCCATATCAAATACGCGTAACTTCTGTTGGGTTTTGGAAAACGGGCTGCACTTGAACACTCATGGCGATGGCTCTCTGGAGAATACTGTAACAGAAACTGTTCTTTGTCTTATTTTAATATGAAAAGCCTAAATTGATACATTTTTGCAACCTCTTCCTTCAGTCTCAAGGCCAATTTACAATAGCACACTGTGGTATCTTTTTGAAACGAAACACCTGCAAGTCGACACATTACTTAAGCGCATGCGCATTACAATTCATGCATATCTGCCATCTGGCGGACACGCGAAGAATTGCAACCTATTAAATCCGAACCATTCTCAATAAACACATCAACCACGCGTCAACTGCGCATGACCCGCGCATGACCCGTGGCTGAGAACGCAAAATGAATGCGGCATGCTCCCGGTGAAGTGCGTCGCATTCCAGGAAAAAGCCAGAGAAAAACCGGCGATATGTTAGAATAAAATGAGCTGCAGCAGTAGCTGCTGGCATAGTATCCCCACGCAAAGACGACCCTGCATAACTCCAGCACGCATCTGTGGATTACCACATACTGCCTGAATTTACCGGATGTTTGTGAGTGTATTGTTGATTTTCAATGTGTGTTTTTAACCAAGTAAAACTTTATTTGCACCAGGAAGTGTGCGCTTTCTTCTCTTTTTATCCTTTCTAAAATCATTGCAAGTTAAAGTGGCACTTTCACTTAGTGGTAACATTAAAAAAAACTTTCTTTTTGCTCAGGTCATTGTAATCTAATCCTATTTCTGTTGTTTATTTTAATTGTCTGGTGTCTACTTTACAAATGTGAACAGTGCAATAAAAATTTCCATGTACAGTATGTAACAGAGATTACAGTTTTAACACACAATGAATAAAGTAAAAACAAAATTAAAAAATGTGTATTAAATATTTTCTTTGTTTTATGTACTTTTTACTTTAATTTAGTTTGTGGTAAAATTGTAATCTCTTGTATATACTGCACAAGTACTGTACCCGCTCCTTCCATGCTAGGTGCCATTATACAGACCGGAACCAAAAATAAAGTTGTTCATGTGATTTTTTTTATGTTATGTGAGTCTGCTCCCTTTACATTGCAAAGATTATAGAATATTAGTGCATCAACAGTTCAGAGTGCTAACATCTCTAAGAAAGAGAAAAACCATGGCAGTGAGATCTCATCATCTTGGCTATTCCTCTAATGCACTTTGATAACATGCTGGCTACATACAGTATGTACAGTATGTGGCAAATAATACAATGTAGCAATGGAAAAATATTTAATGTGCATAATGAACCACTCATTTGAATTTGAGTAAAAGTTTATCATGCAAAATATACTGGTATTGCTTGGCATGGCAACAATTAATTTTAAGCAGAGGGATTTTCAACTGGTACCACCAGCCTTTTGAAATGTTGAACTGTATTAAAATACTGATGACTGACATACTTTAGGCAATATAAAATAATCAGATAGATTGTTTTTCACTGTTACCAATTTACTTACTTTTTTCTACCAAAGAAATGTCAAAACATAAATGACCCTTCAATTTGTAACGCCATTGCTATCAAAAATATAACAACTTAGGGCTGATTAAAGGGTCAAGAATCCAATTAGGGAAATATAACTAACTACTTTGTGTTTTGTAGTTAATGATTTGAAGCAACATTTTAAAATACATGATTTGACAGTCTAATATCCCTCAGGGCACACATTATTGGGAACATTTCCTTAAAATCACACAGCAATAGAAATAATATATGCAGATATACACTTCATGAGACTATATTTAATAGCCTTCTACTTGTGACCATTAGGCAGCTTCGGGAAAGTTTTATCTGGAAGTAAGTCTCAGAAGCCCAGCTAATAAACTGCTAATTAAAAATAGTACAGAGAAGACATGAACACTTGGAGCCAGAAGTCATTTGGAATAAAAATACAGGACTGGAATACATAAGTTTAACTCCTGCTTCTGATTAGACACTTATTAAAATGTCAATATTTTGTTGCTTAATAGTTTCCTTTTGTAAAAACATAAAGCTAATTGACTAAGTAACGAGGTATAAGAAACATGTCAAATGTACATATTTTCCAATGTAGAGGTAGTAGGACTGTATTATTATTATTATTATTATTATTATTATTATTATGTATTATAACAAAACACAGAACCCCAGCAAGCTCTTTTTGGAAACCCCTGAGCCCCCACAATATATATATATATATATGTATATGTGTCAAAATGGAGTGCTATTGAGCGTGGCATATGTACTGCACCGACACACTTTATTCGAGCAAATACCCAGTATGTACCTTACCTGGAATACCTGGATGTCGCCGCTCCTCACCTCTGACACGCCCCGTTGCGTTTGCTTCCAGGCTGGGGTCATGCCTGGCTGACGGGCGGCTGATTCTGTTTAAATGATAATGATTAGGATTTAATAGGCTTGCAATGCTTCGCGTGTCTACCAGATGGCATAAATTCATGAATTGTAATGCAGTATATATATATTATATATAGTGCAGTATTGCAGCCAGCGGGAATAAATGCTTCAATCCCTGCCTGGAAAAACCTCAATCACTCGGGCAGAAAACAATCCAAACCCAATACACCCGGCTATACCGAATTCGGTGGACTAGCCGAGCTCGAATAAAGTGTCGCCAGTGATACAACAGACGACAGAGAAGCCCAATGCTAAATCCACATGACAGAAATACACAGTAAAATACTTATATATTCTCTTGAAATAGGGTCATTTAGTTTAACCCTTGGCCAAAGCGTTGTAAGCTTGCAGCCACGGCAAGGCAACACTGTTCGCAAGTCCTAAACTACCAATAAAATACTAATATACCTCTATTAGGATTTAAAATTCTCATTTACCTCTTTAGGAGGGAGAAAGACCACAGTGGGTCTATATCCAGCAGATGAGGAACTTGCAAACTAGGGAAGTGGGGAGGGGCGGGCTTAAAACTGGGAAGGAGGAGCCACTAACCTCCATCAGCTGGAACAGCTGGAATGGGTTAACAAAACACAGAACCCAGCAAGCCTTTTTGAAACCCCTGAGCCCCCACCAAATATACTATTGTATATGTGTCAAATGGGTGCTATTGAGCGTGGCATATGTATACAACAGACCACATAGAAGCCCAATGCTACATCCACATGACCAGAAATATACATTAAATACTATATATTCTTTCTTGAAATAGGGTCATTTAGTTTACCCTTTGGCCAAAGCGTTGTAACTTGCGAGCCACGTCAAGCAGACACCTGTTCGCAAGTCCAACACTACCAGATAAAATATAATATAATACCTCTATTAGGATTAAAATTCTATTTACCTCTATAGGAGGGAAAACCCACAGTGGGTCTATATCCAGCAAATGAGGAACTTGCAAACTAGGGAAAGTGGGGAGGGGCGGCTTAAAACCTGGGAAGGAGCCACTAACCTCCATCAGCTGGAACAGCTGAGAATGGGTTAACAAAACACAGAACCCAGCAAGCTCTTTTGTGGAACCCCTGAGCCCCCCAAAATATATAATATGTATATGTGTCCAAAATGGAGTGCTATTGAGCGTTGCATATGTAATACAACAGACACAGAGAAGCCCAATGCTACATCCAACCATGACGATACACAGTAAAATACTTATATAATTCTCTTGAAATAGGGTCATTTAGTTTAACCCTTTGGCCAAAGCGTTGTAAGGCTTGTGAGCCACGTCAAGGCAGACACCCTGTTCGCAAGTCCTAACACTACCAGAAAAATACTAATATACCTCTATTAGGATTAAAAATTCTCATTTACCTCTATTAGGAGGAGAAAGACACAGTGGGTCTTATATCCAGCAGAATGAGGGAACTTGCAAACTAGGGAAGTGGGAGGGGCGGCTAAACCTGGGAAGGAGGGCCACTAACCTCAATCAGCTGGAACAGCTGAGAATGGGTTAACAAAACACAGAACCCCAGCAAGCTCTTTTTGGAAACCCTGAGCCCCCACAAAATATATTATGTATATGTGTCAAAATGTAGTGCTATTGAGCGTGGCATATGTATACAAAAGCAGACGACAAGAAGCCCAAGCTACATCCAACATGACAGAAACACCGTAAAACTTATATATTCTCTTGACAATAGGGTCATTTAGTTTAACCCTTTGGCCAAAGCGTTGTAAGCTGCGAGCCACGTCAGCGACACCTGTTCGCAAGTCCTAACACTACCAGATTAAATAATATATACCTCTGATTAGGATTAAAATTCTCATTTTACCTCTATTAGGAGGGAGAAAGACACAAGTGGGTCTATATCCGCAGAATGAAGAACTTGCAAACTAGGGAAGGTGGGGTTAACAAAACACGAAGAGCTTGCTGGGGTTCTGTGTTTTGTTAACCATTCTCAGCTGTTCCAGCTGATGGAGGTAGTGGCTCCTCTTCCCGGTTTTAGCCGCCCCTCCCCACTCCCTAGTTTGCAAGTTCCTTATTCTGCTGGATATAGAACCCACTGTGGTCTTTCTCCCCCTAATAAGGTAAATGAAATTTTATCTAATAGAGGTATATTAGTATTTTCTTGGTAGTGTTAGGACTGCGAACAGGTGTCGCCTTGACGTGGCTCGCAAGCTTACACGCTTTGGCCAAAGGGTTAAACTAAATGCCCTATAATGTATTATACACGTCCAAAACATACCTCAACTGATGATATATTTTCTTATACTGTAGCACAGGAAATGAAAAAAAATAGATTATATGTAGACGACAGATGTGGCAAGATACAGATGAGCCAGATGGTTGTCACATAGGGCCTCATGCAGTACGCGCCGATAAGCTGTTTATCGCCATTTTTTCAGCAAATTTGCTCCCTCCCGATTCAGTAAGCGGCGATAGTGGGAATTCAGCAAGTTTTGTTGCCGAAAAAACTTATCGGCAGCCGGGTGCCAATAGAGCCACTTATTGCCACTTTTGAACTTTTGATACCAGCACCGGAGCCCCCGCATGCATCCGAGGGCAGGAAAAATGCATGTACAGCCCACTTCATTACCTTAGCGCTAACCTCTAAGGCAATGAAGGGGGTTAACCCCACCATGCCGCTTTATTGTGGGTAGCGAGGGGGGTGAAGGGGGTATTGGGCCCTTGTTGTTTTTTTTAGGGCTTGCGGGGTGTTGCGGGTGCACTTAACCCTTCACGACTGTAGCATTTAATACGCTATGGTCATGAAGGGTTAAGGCCTCCGCTACCCACCCGCAAGCCTAAACAACCACCGTTGTGGCTATCCCCCCTTCAACCACACCCGCTACCCACACAACAGCAGCCCCCCACGAATTATTTCTTCCTTCTTGCATAAATAATATCTATTCTGTTTTTTTATATATCTAATATATATATAACCCCACCCCATACCCCTGCCTTCCACATATATGCACATCATGATACTTAGGCCGGCGGGGGCCCTCGGTGTTTCTATCTCCTGCTCTTTCCAGGGTCTCTTGTCTTCTACGGCACGCCTGGCCCTTCTTCTTCTGTAGCAGGTCCTTCCTCCTCGGCGTCTTGCTTCAAATAGACGACATAGGCTTTTAAAGGCTATCGTCACATTTTCATCATGGTCCCACGGCCCTGATTGGCCGTGAAAACCATGTGTTTTGCCTGAGAAAAAAATGATGACGTCCCTTAAAGGCAATGAAAGCACAGCCAATCAGAATGGCTTGCTTCAATTGCTTTAGATGACTTCATTAAATAGAACATGATGGCCGTCCTCACATGGTACCGTAGCCAATCAGAGCGTAGGAAGTCTATCTATCCCTACCATGTGGTAGCTCTAGTACCATGTGTCAGGCTTTCAATGATGGTCACACTCCGTTCTCCCCCAACCTCTGTCAAAAAGGTATACTAGAGCCAAGCAAAGTTGGGATGGAGTCCCAAGCTCTGATTGGCTACCGTACATTGTAGGACGCCATGTTTCTTTAATGACGTAATCTTAAAAGGCAATTGAAGCAAAGCCATTCTGATTGGCGTTGCTTTCATTGCCTTTAATGACTTCATCATTTTTTTTTCTCGGCCCAACACATGATTTTCACAACCCAATCAGGGCCGTGGGAACCATGCTGAAAATGTGACGTTCATAGGCCTTTAAAGCCATGTCGTCTCATTTTGAAGCAAGACGCCGAGGAGGAAGGACCTCCAACACAAGAAGAAGGCCTGTCGTGGCCGTAGAAGACAAGAAGACCCAGGAAGAGAGCATCAGATAGAAGAAAGAAGAATACAGATGAAGATGGATTACAAATAGAAGACCCATGGATTGTGTTGGATTTATTTGAATGTTATTATTTTATGGTTTTTTATTTATGGTGTTCCTGTGCATGGATTTGGTTCGAGAGTAGCTGTTTCAACGGAGTCGGTTAGTGGGTCAGTCATGGCAGTGAACTAAAGCAATGTAATTTTTATTTAACTATTTTAATTTTTTTAAAAAAAAAAAGCTTTTTATACATGTGGTAATTTCTTTATTTTTGTGTTAATATTTTCTTGCCACTGTATGTATGTATGTATGTCTCAGATCAATATATACATACAGGGTCGAATGATGTTGTTTTAACAAAGCTGCTTTGCGCTGTTTTTAAATTAATTTGGCTATGCCTGCTATGCGTAAATGTTGTGTATAATGTATTTTAAAAATTAAGATAGATGTATTGTTGCTATATGTATGGTGTAACTTTAGGTCAGGGTGAGGCTTGCTTTTCGATATTGTATTCTTGTTGGTACTTATCATTTTTTCACAGGATAACTTGGTTCTGTTCATAATGCTGGAATACCTTAATTGTTTTATTGTTAGGATGAATGTAATTGTTTAGGGATGTCATTAATTGAATGCTATATGGTTATTTATGGATTGGTTTAAATATATACTTGCTTTGGTGGTATTGGTATTTTGTTTGAATGTTATTGTTAACATTCATTTCGCAGATGTATATGGTGCATAGATTGTATGCATCATATATACAATGTACTGCAATGTTTTGATTGTCATTTGAGGTTTGTGCATTGGCATTTGGAGATTTTGATTTAAGATCAGATAGGATTATTAAAGAAAATTGATTGTATTGTAGGGTGTCTGTAAGATAATGTTTTTGGAGTAAGCATGTTTGTTGAATAACCCTTCTACATTTATTTGTATATTGGTTCATCATGTGTATATATATAAATAAGTATCTATTATCTCTCTCTCTGTATATATAGTTGCATGATGAAGCCACTGTACACAATGAATGGTGAAGGGTGGTATCGCCCATGTGGCTTACCCCTTAATTACCTTTGGGGTTATTATTCCCCGATTAAGGTGTTTAAGGGGTTATTGATATCTGAAAATGTATGCAATGTATTGTCTTTGTATGGCTCATGTATTTGTGGGACGAAAGACCAGATGTTGCTGGCGACATGGGCTTCTTATTGATGAGGTCAGTAGTGACTTTTTTATTTGAATAGTGCTATTCAATGTGTTTAATAATGGGCAAATAATTTCTATTATCCAGATAGGGTAATAGATTATTTGAGGATGCAGCGTGGTCCCACATCCGTGGGGGACCGTGGACTCATCAGGTCGGGAATGAAGCGGTGGTCCCACATCTGTGTGGTGGCACCATCAGACCCCGTAGTGGGCACTCATGAGTTCTCAGAATACCCCCATGAAACATCGGAGGCCCCGCAGACAACCTGTGGTCTGACCCGGCTCCAGACAATCCGAGGGTCTACCGTGGTGACCACGTCCGCATGCTTTTCCTTGTATATAGTGCGGGAGCTGCAGTACTTAAAGACACTAGAGGTTTTCAAAAACGCGTTGGATAAAGGATCTAATTTGTTTAGTACTCTGACTCTGTACACGACACTATTGCGGGCTCACTCGGTGAATGAAAGAGCGCGACGCGCTGTCGCTTCTGAGTGACGCACGACCCGGAAGCGCTCGGATTGTGAGCTGAGAAGCGTGTATCAGCTGCTGCAGAGACGTGTCTGCTTCAAGGACACCACTCTTTTACTCTACGAGTTTGCTGGACTATCTATCAGTGTGTTGGAGACCCCTTAATGACTTAGCGGTTAATCCCTCGATATTGTTTATTAGGGGTTAGGGGACATTACATTGGATTTTTCATATTCTTCGTTGTCTGTTTTTGCTGCAGCGGAGGGGGATTGGGCAGTATGAAGATTAGGATGGCCTTCAACATCGTGGCAGCCGGAAATGGTGTAGTGATATTTATTTAATGGATTTATTGTTGTTTATGTATTTTCAACTACACAGGGGGTTGTATTTTGTTTATTGGCCATAGTTTGATTGGGGGCAATTCGCCCAAATAACATGATGCTATTCGGCCTTAACCCGTTCATTGCCTTGCGACTATACGCTATGTAATGAAGCAGCATTATGTTTTAATAATATTGTTGCGGAAGCAGGGGTCCCCTGATAGCTGAACCGCATTGATTTGTGGCTCAGAGACCCCCTTCCTTCCCGTGTTACAACGGCCCCGTTTTGGGCATAGGTGCCAGTGTCCTGCCATATTATTACGGACACGGCGAAATGGATGCTCTAAAGATTGCGGTCGACACTGCCACCCGATAACACATACCGGGGCCTGTAACTCGCGGAATGCAGGTGGGTCCCATGGTCCACAAAAAAGCAATGTGGTAAAGCTCAGGGGAACCCCTGCTCACAGTACACTATTATTAAAATACATTCATGCTGCTCTTCTTTACCGTAGCCCATAGCGCAAATGTAAGGGAACGAGTTGTTTATTTGATATTGTTTTTACTGATAGTTGGAGATGTGTCAGATGGTCTCCGGAGTCTAACCGCTTGGTTTTTTTTAGGTCCGTAGACCCCTTGGCTCCCGACGATACAAGCCTTTTCGGTCAGAGCAAACAATCGCTTCCCCCTCAAAAGCCCTAACCCAACCCTGTTATGGTCCCAAGACATGCAGAATTCAAGTGCGTCCATCGTGATCCCGTACTTCCGAGGTGAAAGTCATTTCCTGTACATTGGACGGGCTATGGTCCAGAAGAGCGTTCCTGGATATCAAGGAAGACATTCAATGCTCCAGCTCTAAATCAATACCGTTCCACAAGAAGTGGTCCACGAAGCCTTGGATGGATCGTCCTGAGCGTCCTGAAGGGGGGGGGGTACTGTAAGGAATCGTATGTACCTGGCAGATACCTGGAATGCGCCGCTCCTCACCTCTGACACGCCCCGTTGCGTTTGCCTTCCCAGGCTGGGTTCATGCCTGGCTGACGGGCGGCTGATCTGTTAAATGATAATGATTAGGATTTAATAGGCTGCAATGCTTCGCGTGTCTACCAGATGGCATAAATTCATGAATTGTAATGCAGTATTATATATTATATATACTGTGCAGTATTGCAGCCACGGGAATAAATGCTTCATCCCTGCCTGGAAAAACCTCAATGCACTCGGCAGAAACATCACAAACCTCAATACACCCGCTATACCCCGAATTCGTGGGACTAGCCGAGCTCGAAAAAGTGTTTCGCCCAGTGTATAACACAGAACGACAGAGAAGCCCAATGCTAAATCCAACATGACAGAAATACACAGTAAATACTTATATATTTCTCTTGAAATAGGGTCATTTAGTTTAACCCTTTGGCCAAAGCGTTGTAAGCTTGCAGCCACGGCAAGGCAACACTGTTCGCAAGTCCTAAACTACCAATAAAATACTAATATACCTCTATTAGGATTTAAAATTCTCATTTACCTCTATTAGGAGGGAGAAAGACCACAGTGGGTCTATATCCAGCAATGAGGAACTTGCAAACTAGGGAAGTGGGGAGGGGCGGGCTTAAAACCTGGGAAGGAGGAGCCCTAACCTCCATCAGCTGGAACAGCTGGAAATGGGTTAACAAAACACAGAACCCAGCAAGCTTTTTGAAACCCCTGAGCCCCCACCAAATATATATTGTATATGTGTCAAAATGGAGTGCTATTGACGTGGCATATGTATACAACAGACCACAAGAAGCCCAATGCTACATCCAATGACAGAAATATACATAAATACTATATATTCTTCTCTTGAATAGGGTCATTTAGTTTAACCCTTGGCCAAAGCGTTGTAACTTGCCGAGCCACGTCAAGCCAGACACCTGTTCGCAAGTCCTAACACTACCAGATAAAATATAATATAATACCTCTATTAGGATTAAAATTCTACATTTACCTCTATTAGGAGGGAGAAACCCACAGTGGGTCTATATCCAGCAAATGAGGAAACTTGCAAACTAGGGAAAGTGGGGAGGGGCGGCTTAAAACCTGGGAAGAGAGCCACTAACCTCCATCAGCTGGAACAGCTGAAATGGGTTAACAAAACACAAACCCAAGCAAGCTCTTTTGGGAAACCCCTAGCCCCCCAAAATATATAATATGTATATGTGTCCAAAATGGAGTGCTATTGAGCGTTGGCATATGTATACAACAGACACAGAGAACCCAATGCTACATCCAACACATGACAGATACACATAAAATACTTTTATAATTCTTTGAAATAGGGTCATTTAGTTTAACCCTTTGGCCAAAGCGTTGTAGGCTTGTGAGCCACGTCAAGGCAGACACCCTGTTCGCAAGTCCTAACACTACCAGAATAAATACTAATATACCTCTATTAGGATTAAAAATTCTCATTTACCTCTATTAGGAGGAGAAAGACACAGTGGGTCTTATATCCAGCAGAATGAGGGAACTTGCAAACTAGGGAAGTGGGAGGGGCGGCTTAAACCTGGGAAGGAGAGCCACTAACCTCAATCAGCTGGAACAGCTGAGAATGGGTTAACAAAACACAGAACCCCAGCAAGCTCTTTTTGGAAACCCTGAGCCCCCACAAATATATTATGTATATGTGTCAAAATGAGTGCTATTGAGCGTGGCATATGTATACAAACGACGACAAGAAGCCCAAGCTACATCCAACATGACAGAATACACAGTAAAATCTTATATATTCTCTTGAAATAGGGTCATTTAGTTTAACCCTTTGGCCAAAGCGTTGTAAGCTGCGAGCCACGTCAAGCGACACCTGTTCGCAAGTCCTAACACTACCAGATAAATACTAATATACCTCTATTAGGATTAAAATTCTCTTTTACCTCTATTAGGAGGGAGAAAGACACAGTGGGTCTATATCCAGCAGAATGAAGAACTTGCAAACTAGGGAAGTGGGGTTAACAAAACACAGAAGAGCTTGCTGGGGTTCTGTGTTTTGTTAACCATTCTCAGCTGTTCCAGCTGATGGAGGTAGTGGCTCCTCTTCCCGGTTTTAGCCGCCCCTCCCCACTCCCTAGTTTGCAAGTTCCTTATTCTGCTGGATATAGAACCCACTGTGGTCTTTCTCCCCCTAATAGAGGGTAAATGAAATTTTAATCTAATAGAGGTATATTAGTATTTTCTCTGGTAGTGTTAGGACTTGCGAACAGGTGTCGCCTGACGTGGCTCGCAAGCTTACAACGCTTTGGCCAAAGGGTTAAACAAATGCCCTATATGTATTATACACGTCCAAAACATACCTCAACTGATGATTATATTTTCTTATACTGTAGCACTAGGAAATGAAAAAAAATAGAATTATATGTAGACGACAGATGTGCAAGATACAGATGAGCCAGATGGTTGTCACATAGGGCCTCATGCAGTAACGCGCCGATAAGCTGTTTATCGCCATTTTTTCAGCAAATTTGCCCCTCCCGATTCAGTAAGCGGCGATAGTGGGAATTCTAGCAAGTTTTGTTGCCGAAAAAAACTTATCGGCAGCCGGGTGCCAATAAGCCACTTATTGCCATTTTGAACTTTTTGATACCGCACCGGAGCCCCCGCATGCATCCGAGGGCAGGAAAAATGCATGTACAGCCCACTTCATTACCTTAGCGCTAACCTCTAAGGCAATGAAGGGGGTTAACCCCACCATGCCGCTTTATTGTGGGTAGCGAGGGGGGTGAAGGGGGTATTGGGCCCTTGTTGTTTTTTTTAGGGCTTGCGGGTGTTGCGGGTGCACTTAACCCCTTCACGACTGTAGCATTTAATACGCTATGGTCATGAAGGGTTAAGGCCTCCCGCTACCCACCCGCAAGCCTAAAACAACCACCGTTGTGGCTATCCCCCCTTCAACCACACCCGCTACCCACACAACAGCAGCCCCCCACGAATTATTTCTTCCTTCTTGCATAAATAATATCTATTCTTTTTTTTATATATCTAATATATATATAACCCCACCCCATACCCCTGCCTTCCACATATATGCACATCATGATACTTAGGCCGGCGGGGGCCCTCGGTGTTTCTATCTCCTGCTCTTTCCAGGGTCTCTTGTCTTCTACGGCACGCCTGGCCCTTCTTCTTCTGTAGCAGGTCCTTCCTCCTCGGCGTCTTGCTTCAAATAGACGACATAGGCTTTTAAAGGCTATCGTCACATTTTCATCATGGTCCCACGGCCCTGATTGGCCGTGAAAACCATGTGTTTTGCCTGAGAAAAAAATGATGACGTCCCTTAAAGGCAATGAAAGCACAGCCAATCAGAATGGCTTGCTTCAATTGCTTTAGATGACTTCATTAAATAGAACATGATGGCCGTCCTCACATGGTACCGTAGCCAATCAGAGCGTAGGAAGTCTATCTATCCCTACCATGTGGTAGCTCTAGTACCATGTGTCAGGCTTTCAATGATGGTCACAGTCCGTTCTCCCCCAACCTCTGTCAAAAAGGTATACTAGAGCCAAGCAAAGTTGGGATGGAGTCCCAAGCTCTGATTGGCTACCGTACATTGTAGGACGCCATGTTTCTTTAATGACGTAATCTTAAAAGGCAATTGAAGCAAAGCCATTCTGATTGGCGTTGCTTTCATTGCCTTTAATGACTTCATCATTTTTTTTTCTCGGCCCAACACATGATTTTCACAACCCAATCAGGGCCGTGGGAACCATGCTGAAAATGTGACGTTCATAGGCCTTTAAAGCCATGTCGTCTCATTTTGAAGCAAGACGCCGAGGAGGAAGGACCTCCAACACAAGAAGAAGGCCTGTCGTGGCCGTAGAAGACAAGAAGACCCAGGAAGAGAGCATCAGATAGAAGAAAGAAGAATACAGATGAAGATGGATTACAAATAGAAGACCCATGGATTGTGTTGGATTTATTTGAATTTATTATTTTATGGGTTTTTTATTTGATGGGTTCCCTGTGGCTGGATTTGTTCGAAGAGTAACGCTGTTCAACGGGAGTCGGTTAGTGGGTCAGTCAATGGAAGTGAACTAAAGCAATGTATTTTTATTTAACTACTTTAATTTTTGTTAAAAAAAAAAAAGCTTTTTACATGTGTAATTCTTTAATTTTTGTGTTAATATTTCTTGCCACTGTATGTATGTATTATGTTTTCCTAGATCAATATATACAACAGGGTAGAACTGATGTTGTTTTAACAAAGCTTGCTTTGCGTGTTTTTAAATTAATTTGGCTATGCTGCTATGCGTAAATGTTGTGTATAATGTATTTTAAAAATGAAGATAGTGTATTGTTGCTATTGTATGGTTGTACTTTAGGTCAGGTGAGGCTTGCTTTTCGATATTGTATTCCTGTTGGTACTTATATTTTTCACAGGATAAATTGTTCTGACTCAATAATGCTGGAATACTTATTGTTTAATTGTTTAGGATGGATGTAATTGTTTAGGGATGTCATTAATGAATGCTATGCTTAGTTTACTGGATTGTTTAAATATTACTTGTTTGGTGGTATTGGTATTGTTGTTTTGAATGTTATTGTTAACATTCATTTCGCAGAATGTATATGGTGCATAGATTGTATGCATCATATATAATGTAAACTGCAATGTTTTGATTGTCATTTGAGGTTTGTTGCTTGGCATTTGGGATTTTGATTTAGATCAGATAGGATTATTAAAGAAAATTGTGTATTGTAGGTGTCTTTAAGATAATGTTATTTGGAGTAAGCATGTTTGTTGATAACCCTTCTACATTTATTTGTATATTGGTTCATCATGTGGTATAGTATATAAATAAGTATCTATTATCTTCTCTCTGTAATTATATCAGTTGGCATGATGAAGCCACTGTACACAAATGAATGGGTGAAGGGTGGGTATCGGCCCATGTGGCTTTACCCCTTATTACCTTTTGGGCGTTATTATCCCCCCCGATAAGGTGTTTAGGGGTTATTGATATCTGAAATGTCATGCAATGTATTGTCTTTGTATGGCTCTGTAGTTGTGTGGGAACGAAAGACCCAGGATGTTGCTGGCGACAGGGCTTCTTATTGATGAGGTCATAGTACTTTTTTATTTGAATAGGTGCTAGTTCAATGTGTTTAATAATGGGGCAAATAATTCTATTATCCAGATAGTAATAGATTATTTGAGGTGCAGCGTGGTCCCACATCCGTGGGGGACCGTGGACTCATGGTGCGGGAATGAAGCCGGTGGTCCCACATCTGTTGGGGCACCATCGACCCCGTAGTGGGCACTCATGTAGTTCTCTTAGAATCCCCATGGGAAACCATCGTGAGGCCCCGCAGACACCTGTGGCTGACCCGGGCTCCAGAAATCCGAGGCTACCGGGACCACGTGCCGCATGCTTTTCCTTATATATGGCCGGAGCTGCAGTGTACTTAAAGACACGAGAGGTTTTCAAACGCGTTGGCATAAAGGATCTAATTGTTTAGTACTCTGACTCTGTACACACACTATTGCGGGCTCACTCGGTGAATGAAAGACGCGACGCGCTGTCGCTTCTGAGTGACGCACGGAACCCCGGAAGCGCGGATTGTGTGAGCTGAGAAGCGTGTATCACTGGCTGCAGAGACTGTCTGGCTCAAGGACACCACTCGTTTATACTCTACGAGTTTTGCTGACTATCTATCAGTGTGTTGGAGACCCCTTAATGACTGTATCGGTTAATCCCTCGATATTGTTGTATTAAGGGTTAGGGGACATTACATGGTGTTTTTCATTTCTTGTTGGTCTGTTTTGCTGCAGCGGAGGGGGAATTGGGTCAGATAAGATTAGGATGGCCTTCAAATCGTGGCAGCCGGAAATGGTGTAGTGATATATTTATTTAATGATTTAATTGTTGTTTTATGTATTTTAAACTACACAGGGGGTGTATTTTGTTTTATTGCATTGTTTTTATTGGGGGCAATTGGCCCAAAACATGAGCTATTCGGCCTTAACCCCGTTCATTGCCTTGCGACTATACGCTATGTAATGAACAGCATATGTATTTTAATAATATTGTTGGCGGAAGTCAAGGGGTCCCCTGATAGCTGACCGCATTGATTGGTGGCTCGAACCCCCTCTTCCCGTGTTACAGGCCCCGGTTTTTGGGCATAGGTGCCAGTGTCGTCTGCCATATTATTAGCGGACACGGCGCAAATGGATGCTCTATAAGATGCGGTCGACACTGCCACCCGATACACATACCGGGGCCGCCTGTAACTGGGTAATGCAGGTGGGTCCCCATGGTCCACAAAAGCAAGTGTAAGCTCAGGGGACCCCTGCTCACAGTACACTATTATTAAAATACATTCATGCTGCTTCTTCGTTTACCGTAGCCCATAGCCGCAAATGTAAGGGAACAGAGTTGTTTATTGATATTTTTTTACCTGATAGTTGGTAGATTGTCAAGGGTCTCCGGAGTCTTAACCGCTTGGTTTTTGTAGGTCCGTAGACCCCCCTGCTTCCCGAGATACAAGCCTTTTCGTTTCAGAGCAAATCGCTTCCCCTCAAAAGCCCTAACCCAACCCTGTTATGGTCCCAAGACATGCAGAATTCAAGTGCAGTCCAATCGTGATTCCCGACATCCGGGGAAAGTCGTTCCTTGGTACATTGGAAGGGTATGGTCCAGAAGAGCGTTCCTGGATATCAAGGAAGACATCATGCTCCAGCTCTAAATCAATACCGTTCCAAAGAAGTGTGTCCCAGAAGCCTTGGATGGATCGTCCTGAGCGTCCTGAAGGGGGGGGGGTACGTAGGAATCGAGATGGCATAAATTCATGAATTGTAATGCAGTATATATATATATATATATACTGTGCAGTATTGCAGCCAGCGGGAATAAAATGCTTCAATCCCTGCCTGGAAAATACCTCAATGCACTCGGGCAGAAAACAGTCACAAACCTCAATACACCCGGCTATACCCGAATTCGTGGGACTAGCCGAGCTCGAATAAAGTGTGTCGCCAGTGTATACAACAGACGACAGAGAAGCCCAATGCTACATCCAACATGACAGAAATACACAGTAAATACTTATATATTCTCTTGAAATAGGGTCATTTAGTTTAACCCTTTGGCCAAAGCGTTGTAAGCTTGCAGCCACGGCAAGGCAACACCTGTTCGCAAGTCCTAAACTACCAATAAAATACTAATATACCTCTATTAGGATTTAAAATTCTCATTTACCTCTATTAGGAGGGAGAAAGACCACAGTGGGTCTATATCCAGCAATGAGGAACTTGCAAACTAGGGAAGTGGGGAGGGGCGGGCTTAAAACTGGGAAGGAGGAGCCCTAACCTCCATCAGCTGGAACAGCTGAATGGGTTAACAAAACACAGAACCCCAGCAAGCCTTTTTTGAAACCCCTGAGCCCCCACCAAATATTATATGTATATGTGTCAAATGGAGTGCTATTGAAGCGTGGCATATGTATACAACAGACCACATAGAAGCCCAATGCTACATCCAAATGACAGAAATATACAAAATACTATATATTCTTCTTGAAATAGGGTCATTTAGTTTACCCTTTGGCCAAAGCGTTGTAACTTGCCGAGCCACGTCAAGCAGACACCTGTTCGCAAGTCCTAACACTACCAGATAAAATATAATATAATAACCTCTATTAGGATTAAAATTCTATTTACCTCTATTAGGAGGGAGAAACCCACAGTGGGTCTATATCCAGCAGAATGAGGAAACTTGCAAACTAGGGAAAGTGGGGAGGGGCGGCTTAAAACCTGGGAAGGAGCCACTAACCTCCATCAGCTGGAACAGCTGAAATGGGTTAACAAAAACACAAACCCAAGCAAGCTCTTTTGGAACCCCTGAGCCCCCCAAAATATATAATATGTATATGTGTCCAAAATGGAGTGCTATTGAGCGTTGCATATGTATACAACAGACACAGAGAAGCCCAATGCTACATCCAACACTGACAGATACACAGTAAAATACTTATATATTCTCTTGAAATAGGGTCATTTAGTTTAACCCTTTGGCCAAAGCGTTGTAGGCTTGTGAGCCACGTCAAGGCAGACACCCTGTTCGCAAGTCCTAACACTACCAGAATAAATACTAATATACCTCTATTAGGATTAAAAATTCTCATTTACCTCTATTAGGAGGGAGAAAGACACAGTGGGTCTTATATCCAGCAGAATGAGGAACTTGCAAATAGGGAAGTGGGAGGGGCGGCTAAAACCTGGGAAGGAGGGCCACTAACCTCAATCAGCTGGAACAGCTGAGAATGGGTTAAACAAAACACAGAACCCCAGCAAGCTCTTTTTGGAAACCCTGAGCCCCCACAAAATATATATATGTATATGTGTCAAAATGTAGTGCTATTGAGCGTGGCATATGTATACAACAGACACAGAGAAGCCCAAGCTACATCCAACATGACAGAATACACGTAAAAACTTATATATTCTCTTAAATAGGGTCATTTAGTTTAACCCTTTGGCCAAAGCGTTGTAAGCTGCGAGCCACGTCAGCGACACCTGTTCGCAAGTCCTAACACTACCAGATTAAATACATAATATACCTCATTAGGATTAAAATTCTCATTTACCTCTATTAGGAGGGAGAAAGACACAGTGGGTCTATATCCGCAGAATGAAGAACTTGCAAACTAGGGAAGGTGGGGTTAACAAAACACGAAGAGCTTGCTGGGTTCTGTGTTTTGTTAACCATTCTCAGCTGTTCCAGTCTGATGGAGGTAGTGGCTCCTCTTCCCGGTTTTAAGCCCGCCCCTCCCCACTCCCTAGTTTGCAAGTTCCTTATTCTGCTGGATATAGACCCACTGTGGTCTTTCTCCCCCTAATAGAGGGTAAATGAAATTTTAATCTAATAGAGGTATATTAGTATTTTCTCGGTAGTGTTAGGACTTGCGAACAGGTGTCTGCCTTGACGTGGCTCGCAAGCTTACAACGCTTTGGCCAAAGGGTTAAACTAAATGACCCTATTATGTATTATACACTGTCCAAAACATACATCAACTGTGATTAATATTTTTCTTATACTGTAGCACTAGGAAATGAAAAAAAATTAGATTATAATGTAGCGACAGATGTGGCAAGATACAGATGGAGCCAGATGGTTTGTCACATAGGGCCTCATGCAGTAAGCGCCGATAAGCTGTTTATCGCCATTTTTTCAGCAAATTTGCCCTCCCGATTCAGTAAGCGGCGATAAGTGGGAATTCTCAGCAAGTTTTGTTGCCGATAAAAACTTATCGGCAGCCGGGTGCCAATAAGCCACTTATTGGCACTTTTTGAACTTTTTGATACCAGCACCGGAGCCCCCCGGCATGCATCCGAGGCAGGAAAAATGCATGTACAGCCCACTTCATTACCTTAGCGGCTAACCGCTAAGGCAATGAAGGGGGTTAACCCACCATGCCAGCTTTATTGTGGGTAGCGAGGGGGGTGAAGGGGGTATTGGCCCTTGTTGTTTTTTTTTTAGGGCTTGCGGGGTGTTGCGGGTGCACTTAACCCCTTCACGACTGTAGCATTTAATACCGCTATGGTCATGAAGGGGTTAAGGCCTCCCGCTACCCACCCGCAAGCCCTAAACAACCACCGTTGTGGCTATCCCCCCTTCAACCACACCCGCTACCCACACAACAGCAGCCCCCCACGAATTATTTCTTCCTTCTTGCATAAATAATATCTATTCTATTTTTTTATATATCTAATATATATATAACCCCACCCCATACCCCTGCCTTCCACATATATGCACATCATGATACTTAGGCCGGCGGGGGCCCTCGGTGTTTCTATCTCCTGCTCTTTCCAGGGTCTCTTGTCTTCTACGGCACGCCTGGCCCTTCTTCTTCTGTAGCAGGTCCTTCCTCCTCGGCGTCTTGCTTCAAATAGACGACATAGGCTTTTAAAGGCTATCGTCACATTTTCATCATGGTCCCACGGCCCTGATTGGCCGTGAAAACCATGTGTTTTGCCTGAGAAAAAAATGATGACGTCCCTTAAAGGCAATGAAAGCACAGCCAATCAGAATGGCTTGCTTCAATTGCTTTAGATGACTTCATTAAAGAGAACATGATGGCCGTCCTCACATGGTACCGTAGCCAATCAGAGCGTAGGAAGTCTATCTATCCCTACCATGTGGTAGCTCTAGTACCATGTGTCAGGCTTTCAATGATGGTCACAGTCCGTTCTCCCCCAACCTCTGTCAAAAAGGTATACTAGAGCCAAGCAAAGTTGGGATGGAGTCCCAAGCTCTGATTGGCTACCGTACATTGTAGGACGCCATGTTTCTTTAATGACGTAATCTTAAAAGGCAATTGAAGCAAAGCCATTCTGATTGGCGTTGCTTTCATTGCCTTTAATGACTTCATCATTTTTTTTTCTCGGCCCAACACATGATTTTCACAACCCAATCAGGGCCGTGGGAACCATGCTGAAAATGTGACGTTCATAGGCCTTTAAAGCCATGTCGTCTCATTTTGAAGCAAGACGCCGAGGAGGAAGGACCTCCAACACAAGAAGAAGGCCTGTCGTGGCCGTAGAAGACAAGAAGACCCAGGAAGAGAGCATCAGATAGAAGAAAGAAGAATACAGATGAAGATGGATTACAAATAGAAGACCCATGGATTGTGTTGGATTTATTTGAATTTATTATTTTATGGGTTTTTATTTTATGGTGTTCCTGTGGCATGGATTGTTCGAGAGTAGCTGTTTCAACGGAGTCGGTTAGTGGGTCACGTCATGGACAGTGAACTAAAGAATGTAATTTTATTTAACTCTTTTAATTTTTTTAAAAAAAAAAAGCTTTTTTACATGTGGATTCTTTAATTTTTGTGTTAATATTTCTTGCCACTGTATGTAATGTATTATGTTTCTAGATCAATATATACATACAGGGTCGAATGATGTTGTTTTAAAAAGCTGCTTTGCGCTGTTTTTAAATTAATTTGGCTATGCCTGCTATGCGTAAATGTTGTGTATAATGTATTTTAAAAATAAGATAGATGTATTGTTGCTATTGTATGGTGTACTTTAGGTCAGGGTGAGGCTTTGCTTTTCGATATTGTATTCTGTTGGTACTTATATTTTTTCACAGATAAATTGGTTCTGTTTGCAAAATGCTTGAATCTTAATTGTTTATTGTTTAGGATGGAATGTAATTGTTTAGGGATGTCATTATGAATGCTATGATTAGTTTATGGATTGTTAAAATATTACTTGCTTTGGTGGTATTGTATTTTGTTTTGAATGTTATTGTTAACATTCATTTCGCAGAATGTATATGGTGCATAGATTGTATGCATCATATATAAATGTAACTGCAATGTTTTGATTGTCATTTGAAGGTTTGTTGTTGGCATTTGAGATTTTGATTTAAGATCAGGATAGGATTATTAAAGAAAATTGTGTATTGTAGGTGTCTGTTGAAGAAAATGTTATTTGGAGTAAGCATGTTGTTGAATAACCCTTCTACATTTATTTGTATATTGGTTCATCATGTGTTAGTATATAAATAAGTATCTATTTCTCTCTCTCTGTATCTATATTAGTTTGCATGATGAAGCCACTGTAACAAATGAATGGGTGAAAGGGTGGGTATCGGCCCATGTGGCTTTACCCCTTATACCTTTTGGGCGTTATTATCCCGATAAGGTGTTTAAGGGGTTATTGATATCTGAATGTCATTGCAATGTATTGCTTTGTATGGCTATGTTTGTGTGGGACGAAGACCCAGATGTTGCTGGCGACATGGGCTTCTATTGATGAGGTCATAGTGACTTATTTATTTGAATAGTGCTAGTTCAATGTGTTTAATAATGGGGCATAATAATCTATTATCCAGATAGGTACTATAGGATTATTTGAGGATGCAGCGTGGTCCCACATCCGTGGGGGACCGTGGACTCATGGTGCGGGAATGAAGCGGTGGTCCCACATCTTGGGGCACCATCAGACCCCGTAGTGGGCACTCATTAGTTCTCTTAGAACCCCATGGGAAACCATCGCGAGGCCCCGCAGACAACCTGTGGTGCTGACCCGGGGCTCCAGAAATCCGAGAGTGTCCTACCGGGGGACCACGTGTCCGCAATGCTTTTCCTGTATATAGTGGCGGTAGCTGCAGTACTTAAAGAACACTGAAGGTTTCAAAAACGCGTTGGCTAAAGGATCTAATTGTTTTAAGTACTCTGACTCTGTACACGACACTATTGCGGGCTCACTCGGTGAATGAAAGACGCGACGCGCTGTCGCTTCTGATGACGTCACGACCCCGGAAGCGCTCGGATTGGTGAGCTGAGAAGCGTGTATCTACTGGCTGCAGAGACGGTCTGCTCAGGACACCACTCTTTATACTCCTACGAGTTTGCTGGACTATCTATCAGTGTGTTGGAGACCCTTAATGACTTATCGGTTAATCCCCGCATGTTGATTAAGGGGTTAGGGGACATTACATGGTTTTTTCATATTCTTTGTTGGGGGGGTCTGTTTTTGCTGCAGCGGAGGGGATTGGTCAGATAAGATTGAGGATGGCCTTCAACTCGTGGCAGCCGGAAATGGTTAGTGATATATGTTATTTAATGAAGTATTTATTGTTGTTCTATGTATTTTATACACAGGGGGTTGTATTTTGTTTTATTGGCATTGTTTATTGGGGCAATTCGGCCCCAAAACATGGTGCTATTCGGCCTTAACCCCTTCATTGGCCTTAGCGACTATACGGCTATGGTAATGAACACATTATGTATTTTAATAATATTGTTGCGGAAGTCAAGGGGTCCCTGATACTGAACCGCATTGATTTGGTGGCTCAGAGACCCCCCTGCTTCCCGTGTTACGGCCCCGGTTTTTGGGCATAGGTGCCAGTGTCTCTGCCATATTATTAGCGGACACGGCGAAATGGGATGCTCTAAAAGATGTGCGTCGACATCTGCCACCCGATACACATACCGGGTGCCCTGTAACTCGCGGAAGCAGGGGGTCCCCATGGTCCACAAAAGCAAGTGGTAAAGCTCAGGGGAACCCCTGCTCACAGTACACTATTATTAAAATACATTCATGCTGCTTGCTTCTTTACCGTAGCCCATAGCCGCAAATGTAAGGAACGGTTGTTTATTTGATATTGTTTTTACTGATAGTGTGGTAATTTCAGAGGTCTCCGGAGTCTTAACCGCTTTGGTTTTTTAGGTCCGTAGCCCCCCTGGCTTCCCGACGATCCAAGCCTTTCTTTTCAGAGCAATCGCTTCCCCCTGCAAAAGCCCTAACCCAACCCTGTTATGGTCCCAGGACACTCAGAATTCAAGTGCAGTCCCATCGTGATATCCCGGTACATTCCGGGTGAAAGTCGTTTCCTTGTACATTGGAACGGGTATGGTCCAGAAGAGCGTTCCTGGATATCAAGGAAGACATCATGCTTCCAGCTCTAATCAATCCGTTCCAAAGAAGTGGTCCCCAGAAGCCTTGGATGATCGTCCTGAGCGCTCCTGAAGGGGGGGGGTACGTAGGAATCGTTAGTTTAACCCTTTGGCCAAAGCGTTGTAAGCTTGCGAGCCACGTCAAGGCAGACACCTGTTCGCAAGTCCTAACACTACCAGATAAAATACTAATATACCTCTATTAGGATTACAATTCTCATTTACCTCTATTAGGAGGGAGAAAGACCACAGTGGGTCTATATCAAGCAGAATGAGGAACTTGCAAACTAGGGAAGTGGGGAGGGGCGGGCTTAAATCCTGGGAAGGAGGAGCCACTAACCTCCACCAGCTGGAACAGCTGAGAATGGGTTAACAAAACACAGAACCCCAAGCAAGCTCTTTTTGGAAACCCCTGAGCCCCCACAATATATATATATGTATATGTGTCAAAATGGAGTGCTATTGAGCGTGGCATGTGTATACAACAGACGACAGAGAAGCCCAATGCTACATCCAACATGACAGAAATACACAGTAAAATACTTATATATTCTCTTGAAATAGGGTCACTTAGTTTAACCCTTTGGCCAAAGCGTTGTAAGCTTGCGAGCCACGTCAAGGCAGACACCTGTTCGCAAGTCCTAACACTACCAGATAAAATACTAATA
>WSYH01002182.1:0-60874 GCA_036426205.1 Ascaphus truei | reverse complement strand
AACACAGAACCCCAGCAAGCTCTTTTTGGAAACCCCTGAGCCCCCACCAAATATATATATGTATATGTGTCAAAATGGAGTGCTATTGAGCGTGGCATATGTATACAACAGACCACAGAGAAGCCCAATGCTACATCCAACATGACAGAAATATACAGTAAAATACTTATATATTCTCTTGAAATAGGGTCATTTAGTTTAACCCTTTGGCCAAAGCGTTGTAGGCTTGTGAGCCACGTCAAGGCAGACACCCTGTTCGCAAGTCCTAACACTACCAGAATAAATACTAATATACCTCTATTAGGATTAAAAATTCTCATTTACCTCTATTAGGAGGGAGAAAGACCACAGTGGGTCTTATATCCAGCAGAATGAGGGAACTTGCAAACTAGGGAAGTGGGAGGGCGGCTTAAACCTGGGAAGGAGAGCCACTAACCTCAATCAGCTGGAACAGCTGAGAATGGTTAAACAAAACACAGAACCCCAGCAAGCTCTTTTTGGAAACCCTGAGCCCCCACAAAATATATATATGTATATGTGTCAAAATGAGTGCTATTGAGCGTGGCATATGTATACAAAACAGACGACAGAGAAGCCCAAGCTACATCCAACATGACAGAATACACAGTAAAAACTTATATATTCTCTTAAATAGGGTCATTTAGTTTACCCTTTGGCCAAAGCGTTGTAAGCTGCGAGCCACGTCAAGCCGACACCTGTTCGCAAGTCCTAACACTACCAGATATAAAATACATAATATACCTCTATTAGGATTAAAATTCTCATTTACCTCTATTAGGAGGGAGAAAGACACAGTGGGTCTATATCCCGCAAATGAAGAACTTGCAAACTAGGGAAGGTGGGGTTAACAAAACACGAAGAGCTTGCTGGGGTTCTTGTTTTGTTAACCATTCTCAGCTGTTCCAGTCTGATGGAGGGTTAGTGGCTCCTCTTCCCGGTTTTAAGCCCGCCCCTCCCCACTGTCCCTAGTTTGCAAGTTCGCTTATTCTGCTGGATATAGAACCCACTGTGGTCTTTCTCCCCCTAATAGAGGGTAAATGAAATTTTATCCTAATAGAGGTATATTAGTATTTATTCTCTGGTAGTGTTAGGACTTGCGAACAGGTGTCGCCTGACGTGGCTCGCAAGCTTACAACGCTTTGGCCAAAGGGTTAAACAAATGCCCTATAATGTATTATACACGTCCAAAACATCCTCAACTGATGATTATATTTTCTTATACTGTAGCACTAGGAAATGAAAAAAAATAGAATTATATGTAGACGACAGATGTGGCAAGATACAGATGGAGCCAGATGGTTGTCACATAGGGCCTCATGCAGTAACGCGCCGATAAGCTGTTTATCGCCATTTTTTCAGCAAATTTGCTCCCTCCCGATTCAGTAAGCGGCGATAGTGGGAATTCAGCAAGTTTTGTTGCCGAAAAAACTTATCGGCAGCCGGGTGCCAATAGAGCCACTTATTGGCCACTTTTGAACTTTTGATACCGCACCGGAGCCCCCCGCATGCATCCGAGGGCAGGAAAAATGCATGTACAGCCCACTTCATTACCTTAGCGCTAACCCTAAGGCAATGAAGGGGGTTAACCCACCATGCCGCTTTATTGTGGGTAGCGAGGGGGGTGAAGGGGGTATTGGGCCCTTGTTGTTTTTTTAGGGCTTGCGGGGTGTTGGCGGGTGCACTTAACCCTTCACGACTGTAGCATTTAATACGCTATGGTCATGAAGGGTTAAGGCCTCCCGCTACCCACCCGCAAGCCTAAAACAACCACCGTTGTGGCTATCCCCCCTTCAACCACACCCGCTACCCACACAACAGCAGCCCCCCACGAATTATTTCTTCCTTCTTGCATAAATAATATCTATTCTGTTTTTTTATATATCTAATATATATATAACCCCACCCCATACCCCTGCCTTCCACATATATGCACATCATGATACTTAGGCCGGCGGGGGCCCTCGGTGTTTCTATCTCCTGCTCTTTCCAGGGTCTCTTGTCTTCTACGGCACGCCTGGCCCTTCTTCTTCTGTAGCAGGTCCTTCCTCCTCGGCGTCTTGCTTCAAATAGACGACATAGGCTTTTAAAGGCTATCGTCACATTTTCATCATGGTCCCACGGCCCTGATTGGCCGTGAAAACCATGTGTTTTGCCTGAGAAAAAAATGATGACGTCCCTTAAAGGCAATGAAAGCACAGCCAATCAGAATGGCTTGCTTCAATTGCTTTAGATGACTTCATTAAAAGAACATGATGGCCGTCCTCACATGGTACCGTAGCCAATCAGAGCGTAGGAAGTCTATCTATCCCTACCATGTGGTAGCTCTAGTACCATGTGTCAGGCTTTCAATGATGGTCACATCCGTTCTCCCCCAACCTCTGTCAAAAAGGTATACTAGAGCCAAGCAAAGTTGGGATGGAGTCCCAAGCTCTGATTGGCTACCGTACATTGTAGGACGCCATGTTTCTTTAATGACGTAATCTTAAAAGGCAATTGAAGCAAAGCCATTCTGATTGGCGTTGCTTTCATTGCCTTTAATGACTTCATCATTTTTTTTTCTCGGCCCAACACATGATTTTCACAACCCAATCAGGGCCGTGGGAACCATGCTGAAAATGTGACGTTCATAGGCCTTTAAAGCCATGTCGTCTCATTTTGAAGCAAGACGCCGAGGAGGAAGGACCTCCAACACAAGAAGAAGGCCTGTCGTGGCCGTAGAAGACAAGAAGACCCAGGAAGAGAGCATCAGATAGAAGAAAGAAGAATACAGATGAAGATGGATTACAAATAGAAGACCCATGGATTGTGTTGGATTTATTTGAATTGTTATTATTTTTATGGTTTTTAATTTTATGGTGTTCCTGTGCATGGATTGTTCGAGAGTACGCTGTTCAACGGGAGTCGGTTAGTGGGTCAGTCAATGGAAGTGACTAAAGCAATGTAATTTTATTTAACTACTTTTAATTTTTGTTAAAAAAAAGCTTTTTTACATGTGGTAATTTCTTTATTTTTGTTAATATTTCTTGCCACTGTATGTATGTATTATGTGCTCAGATCAATATATACATACAGGGTACGAACTGATGTTGTTTTAAAAAGCTTGCTTTGCTGTTTTTAAATTAATTTGGCTATGCCTGCTATGCTTAAATGTTGTGTATAATGTATTTTAAAAAATGAAGATAGATGTAATTGTTGCTATTGTATGGTGTAACTTTAGGTCAGGGTGAGGCTTTGCTTTCGATATTGTATTCCTGTTGGTACTTATCATTTTTCACAGGATAACTTGTTCTGTCATAATGCTTGGAATATCTTATTGTTTATTGTTTAGGATGATGTAAATTGTTTAGGGATGTCATTAATGACATGCTATTGTTATTTACTGGATTGTTAAATATTACTTGTTTGGTGGTATTGTATTTTGTTTGAATGTTATTGTTAACATTCATTTCGCAGAATGTATATGGTGCATAGATTGTATGCATCATATATACAATGTAATGCAATGTTTTGATTGTCATTTGAGGTTTGTTGATTGGCATTTGGAGATTTTGATTTAAGATCAGATAGGATTATTAAAGAAAATTGTGTATTGTAGGTGTGTCTTGAAGATAAATGTTATTTGGAGTAAGCATGTTTGTTGATAACCCTGTCTACATTTATTTGTATATTGGTTCACATGTGTAATAGATATAAATAATATTATTATCTTCTCTCTGTATATATAGTTTGCATATGAAAGCCACTGTACACAATGAATGGTGAGGTGGTATCGGCCCATGTGGCTTACCCCTTATTACCTTTTTGGGGTTATTATCCCCCCGTTAAGTGTTTAAGGGGTTATTTGATATCTGAATGTCAATGCAATGTATTGGCTTTGTATGGCTCTGTAGTTGTGTGGGAACGAAGACCCAGGATGTTGCTTGGCGACATGGGCTTCTATTGATGAGGTCAGTAGTGACTTTTTTATTTGAATATGCTATTCAATGTGTTTAATAATGGGGCATAATAATTCTATTATCCAGATAGGGTACTAATAGGATTATTTGCAGGCTGCAGCGTGGTCCCACATCCGTGGGGGCACCGTGGACTCATCGGTCGGGAATGAAGCCGGTGGTCCCACATCTGTGGGGGCACCATCGACCCCGTAGTGGGCACTCATGAGTTCTTTAGATACCCCATGAAACCATCGCGAGGCCCCGCAGACACCTGTGGCTGACCCGGGCTCCAGACATCCGAGAAGTGTCCTACCGTGGGGACCACGTGCCGCATGCTTTTCCTGTATATAGTGGCGGTAGCTGCAGTACTTAAAGACACAAGGTTTCAAAAACGCGTTGGCTAAAGGATCTAATTTGTTTTAATGTACTCTGGACTCTGTACCACACTATTGCGGGCTTCACTCGGTGAATGAAAGAGCGCGACGCGCTGTCGCTTCTGATGACGCACGGACCCCGGAAGCGCGGATTGTGTGAGCTGAGAAGCGTGTATCTAGCTGCTGCAGAGACGGTCTGTCAAGGACACCACTCTTTTACTCTACGAGTTTTGCTGGACTATCTATCAGTGTGTTGGAGACCCCTTAATGACTGTAGCGGTTAATCCCTCCTATTGTTATTAAGGGGTTAGGGGACATTACATTGGTGTTTTTCATTCTTGTTGGGGTCTGTTTTTGCTGCAGCGGAGGGGGAATTGGGTCAGGATGAAGATTGAGGATGGCCTTCATCGTGGCAGCCGGAAATGGGTGTAGTGATATTTATTTAATGATGATTTATTGTTGTTTCTATGTATTTTCAACTACACAGGGGGTGTATTTTGTTTTATTCATATGTTTTATTGGGGCAATTCGGCTCCCAAAACATGAGTCTATTCGGCCTTAACCCGTTCATTGGCCTTAGCGACTATACGGCTATGGTAATGAACACAGTATGTATTTTAATAATATTGTTCGGAAGCAAGGGGTCCCCTGATGCTGACCGCATTGATTGTGGCTCGAGACCCCCTCGCTTCCCGTGTTACACGGCCCCGTTTTTGGGCATAGGTGCCAGTGTCCTGCCATATTATGTACGGACACGGCGCAAATGGATGCTCTATAAGATGGCGCGACATCTGCCACCCGATACACATACCGGGGCCCTGTAAACTGGGAATGCAGGTGGGTCCCCATGGTCCACAAAAAGCAAGTGTAAAGCTCAGGGGAACCCCTGCTCACAGTACACTATTATTAAAATACATTCATGCTGCTCTTCGTTTACCGTAGCCCATAGCGCAAATGTAAGGGAACGATGTTTATTGATATTTGTTTTACCTGATAGTGTCGTAGATGTGCAGAGGGTCTCCGGAGTCTGAACCGCTTTGGTTTTTTTAGGTCCGTAGACCCCTCCTGGCTTCCCGAGATACAAGCCTTTTCGTTTCAGAGCAACATCGCTTCCCCTCAAAAGCCCATAACCCAACCCTGTTATGGTCCCAGGACACGCAGAATTCAAGTGCAGTCCATCGTGATTCCCGTACTTCCGGGTGAAAGTACGATTCCTTGTACATTGGACGGGTATGTTCCAGAAGAGCGTTCCTGGATATCAAGGAAGACATCAATGCTTCCAGCTCTAATCAATTCCGTTCCAAAGAAGTGGTCCCACGAAGGCCTTGGATGATCGTCCTGAGTCGCTCCTGAAGGGGGGGGGGTACGTAGAATCGTGCAATGGTCCCAGATACGCAAGGTGTTAAGGACCTGCGCACATTGTAACAGCCCGGTGAGTTCAGGCCCTGCCCCAATGGGAGACGTTTGGCCACCTCCTTGGCTGAGTTGCTTATCAGAGCCCGCCCTTGACTCCGTGACGCTGCGGTCGACCACGCGACTGATTCCGCACCTCTGGTCCAGGAATCATCGTGGGAGTGACGCTCAACCTAAACTCCACCCCTGGGCTTCCGTGCTGTTGCAGGACGGTGCGGCAAGCAGTTCACCCTCAACCCTGATTAGGCTGCCACATAGGCAACTGGGTGCACCAGCGCCAATTGAATACCTTACTGTTTCGGCCCGGTGGCTATGGAGGTCCTCCTTTATATTGAGAAAGGAAGTCAAAGTGTCGCACTGAACTATAACTTAACTGAATGTGATAGTGACCATATGTACTAAGTAAATAGACAATACTGTCATACCCTATACATTAATTGACTGTGACACAGGTATATGTGAAACAAGTGAATAAAAAATATCATAAACCATACAAAACCGTGGGGGTCTCGAAGTGTGGTTTGCAGCATATAAAAGAGTGGTCACACCCTCACGAACTTCTGAGGTTAAAGACAACAAAAAACAAAAACTAGCGCAAACGAAAATCGTGAAGTAAATAGTATAATAATTAATTTTAGTATAAAATGAAGGCACCCTTGGTGGTAAGCTATTCTGCGAACATAAAACTTGATAGATTCAATACCAATTACGTGTACATACACGAGATTACCACAACGTGGCATCAGATTAGTGAGGATTCTCTGGTGAGTATCCGTGGTGGTCTCACAGATATCGTCTTGACCTCTAGGGGTGTGATGGCAGCTTACACAGGAGTATCAACTCGGTGGGGAGTCTACTCGGGGAAAAACACTCCTACTAATCGCAGTTAGCAATCACCATAGGTGGAACTGATGTAAATCGCTCGCTGTGGAGACACTATGTTTGTAGTAGATGTAAAATAAGTCTCTTTCTACAGACACGGGTTTATAAAATAGTGTAGTCCATTTGGGTAGAGACGCAGGAACCAATTGATTGCAATACACCGGAAACGCACTCAGAAGTGTTGGCCCTACTAGCACTACGTTATACATGACCACCCAAGGGCCCGCAGATCTCGTGGAGAACCAACCGAGGACCTTCAGACACTGTGGGGCTGACCCGGGCGAGACCCAGACACCCACGGGCCCACCCGTGGAGACCTATTTGGGGCCCACGGTTGACCCGCGTGGGATTCTACTCAGTGTGCACCTATTCCCAGCACCTGCGGGGACCACCAGTAGCCTCCAGACCCGGAACGTACTGGTTACATGTGGGCCTGCGGGACCCCCAGTGACCCACTGGGGACTCCCATGGTGCCTTGGGTTATACCCAATATGTAAAAGAATAATATGTATTTTATGGTGGGCACAGAGGGGTGGTTGGTATGTATTGTTATAAATATAGTGCTGTATTGTGGGTCTTAGCAGGGTGGAGAAGGGGGTGTATTGTCCCCAAGCCAGGGTGGGTAGGCCTCCCTGTGGGTAGTGGCTGAGGTTGGGTGGGCACTCACAGGGGGGTAGTGGGTAGGGTATTTAGCCTCTCCCGAATGGTTGGTGAGAAGTGTTTAAACTTAATGACTTAGGCGGTTAATGACCGCTAAGTGATTAAGTGTTTAGGGGACATACATTGTTCTTTGTTATTCTTGTGTATGTTTTGTAGCACCGGAGGGGGACAGGGCAGGATGAGGATGAAGACGCCTTCATCGTGGGTGCTGAAAAAGTAATGCATATGTATTACTGTATTTGTTGAGATTCATGTATTTAACATGGCAAATGCACTTTATCCCATATGTGGAGTAATAGTAATTTTGCCAGTTCCTATACGTATGTGTTATGAGGGCAGGGGGAGGGGGGTTTATTTATTTACAAAATAGTTGTTTCATTTTTTAGGGGCACACATTGGTACCGCAGGCCGTGGGTCTGCCGGACACCCAACCACACCAACGGGGACCACCGGGGACCCCCGGCGAAGTCCTGTAGGGCTCAACCCAGCAGACCCGTGGGACTGCGGGAACACCCGCAGGGCCACACCGGGGACACCCTTTGGGTCAGCCAGTGGACACCATCGCGGCCTTTTTTTGGATGTCTGCCTGCAAAAAGTATCCTAAGACTCATTTTCTACGTCTGCTCCTTTTGCACCTGCCTTGAGCTGGCGTGCTTTTCACAGCGCGTTTTATAAGCACGGATCACTTTTGAGCTTGAAGATTTGAGCAGACTGGCAGAAATCAGCGCATTTAGTCTGATCGTACGAGCTTGTGTGGGACTAGAAATTTCTGAAAAAGCCCCGGTTTAGATACCTCAAAGTCCCTTTTAATCACTGCTCTGTGATCGCGTGAGCATAAATATCATGTTTCTAAAAGCACTTTGGCGCTCTAAGCCAACTTATCGGGAGGTTTAGTGATTGCCCCCATAGATATATAGAATATTGAACCCTTCATTTGTACCATTTACCTTTGTTCCATATAAAATAATAATATACAAATAACCTACTAGAAACCGAACCAGAATCCACTGATCTAGTTAGTAGTTCTCAGTCAGAATCCTAAAACTATATTTTTGTCATCTAAAATATAAAACATAAAAAGTATCAAATTAGTATACAATATATTCAGCTAAATGAATTATTAACATGTAAGTCTTTATCTTTTGATTCTTCAACCATAAAAAACACTGGTTATAATGTCTGTTGGGTTCTTTGAAAACTTGTTAAATTTTCGTGATAGAGGAAACACTTTTACAATGAGTCACACGGGAGAAGGTGCTCTGCTCTGTGAACAATACTCGATATGGGCGCACCATTCCAGCTGGCTGTAATACATATTTCTTTTAAAAAACATGACCATCATCCAATCTCCAAACTCGAGTAGATACACTTCATATTCTTGTATGGACAACGTACAACTTTGACCTGTAACTTTAACCTGCATATAGAGAACTGCAAAAATTTTATTACACGCATACAAATTGCCATTGTTTCATTACAATAAAACATAGTCTTCTATAATAGTTACCTTTAAATACTGATACTTTCCCGTATGTCGCATAGGAAAATCTTACACATCTGAGTAGATTATATCGTTTCTACTATACATTCCTGTAAACTTTTTCTTTAACCACTTGTCTTAATCACATATAGACAGAGATGAGGATCTTACTCATCCTAAAAACCTATCATAACACATACATACCAAAAATACAAAACTCCTGGTAACGCAATACACTTGATCGTAGATTACCAAAAGTGCCTCATGGGCAAAAATAATTTATCGCGAAGGCTTGATAACATGCCTGTTAACAATGGTGCTTGGCTGGAATCGGAGATTTCACCTCTAGTCCTGGATCCAAATTCCTGGAGTATCCCAAACTCTGGAACCCGTGATACATAGCCACATTCGCTAATACTTTTTCCACAACCCACTCTGAAACTCTGAAACCCTTACAGCCTAAAACTCTCGGCCCCAGCATTCCCGAAAGGCAAAAAACACAACAGAAATCTTTAATGTCGCATTAATTTGCACCATACCAGTATGCATTTAGGACATCTGAGTCACAAGAGCGTACACTCTAAGGACCACAACCATGATCAGGGTAGATCAGTGGGCGAACCTTTATAGTGGGAGCCTGGTAAAACCCCTGTCACTGTTAACAAACAAAAACCCTATTCACTCCTGTCATGTTCAGGTCACCACCTCGTTCCATGTAGTTGCCCATTCGGGATAATCCCACAGATATTCAGTGAAGAAAGTCAGAGCCACGCTTATTCTAAGGATTCAAACCTTGTGGATCTCGGCTGGTTGTCCAAGGACGGGATCATGGCTTACAGAGGCTTTGTCCCGTTGTTGTTTGGTTTTTTTGCAACGATTGCTCCCCTCCACCTGCCCGTTCTCAATGTACCACCTCTTTTCTTTCTTCAGCCTCTGGTTCCCCCAATGGTTTCATGTGAGGAATTAATCCTCAAGAGAACTCTAATGGCTGAGAACTCTCAAATCTGGCACTCTAAAATGGCCATGGCCATCTGAAGTTTATCAAGCCTGGCACAACCAGCACGTGATTAACTTTTAAATTAAGATGTACAACATATTTTTTTTCAAGCAATAAAGATCAGATGAAACATGATTGGGAAAACTAAAGCAGAAGTAAAGGGAAAGTTCAAAATATTTAATCAAACTATTTAATGTCAGACAGCTGCAATTAAAACAAGTAAGTGCAACGTTGCAAAAACCTAATTTCTAAATCATGTAGGAACGACCTTGTGATCAGTTTCCACACTAACACTTACCAAAGCCTTAAAACATACACATAATAGGTTCAGCTACAGGCGCTCAGTCACCAACAAACTGAGTGTAGATTATGTCCCCTGATTGTACCCCAAAGGTAGTTGGTAGACAACCTTAGAGTCCAAGTAATGGAAGATATAAGTCAAAAACGTCCAGCATGCATGCAAAGTTCCAGGAGGGTGCTGCTCTCTCAAGATGGAAGTACTAATCAGTACTTCAATGATAACGCAAAAGAGTAAAAAAGGAAGAAAGCGCAAATAAATTTACTTGGTTAAAAACACACATAGAAAATAAACAATAACTCACCAAATCCGTAAAATTCAGGCCAGATGTGCGTATCACAATGCGTCTGGAGTTTTGAGGGCGGTCGCTTTGTGGGGGATACTATGCCGCTTGACTACGGCGTCCTGCCTGCTTCCTTCCGCCCCTCCAGTGGTGGAGTGCCCTTCCGTGTCAGTGCGGCTTCAGATTCTTAGTGCTCTATATACCGTCACCACGTGACTCTCACACTCCTCCTCCTCCGTAGAACGTGCCACAAGCGCGGCAACTTCGGGATAGCAACTCACCACCAAACAGCCGGTCACTAACAAGTCGCCCACTCCCGTCTCTTATAAATCCAACTGAAAATGAACTATATGATGAGATCGGGGAGACTTTATTACTTGGAGTTTCCATACACTCATTGGGACAAGTAAACATAGATAAAAAGGAAGCTCTATCAACTGGACGCAGGACAAGTGCTCTGTGGTTAAGGTAACGTGCAAATTAGAAGGACGGTACCTTAACCACGAGAGCTACTTGTCCTGCATGTCGTTGATAGAGGCTTCATGTTACTATGTCCCAGATGAGTTATGGAACTCCAAGGTAACAAAAGTCTCCCCGGCACTCATCATACGTCAATTTCCGTTGGATTTATAAGAAGACAGGGAGCATGACTGACTTTTTTGACCGGGTATGTGGTGAGATCATCCATGAAAGTGCTGCGCTGTTGCGACATCCTACGGAAGGAGGAGTGTGGAGGGATCAGTGGTACGCATTCTAAAGACCGTCCACGTGCACGGAAGGGCACTCCATCCACTGGAGGGGCGGGGGGAAAGCAGGTCAGTGACGTTTGTACAGTGGCGGCCGACATGAGTCTTTTAAAGTCGGCTAGATTCGCGGCTCTCAGATATCCCCGGTTAGGTGAGGTTTTTCGTTTGTTTCGCACCGAGTGAAACTGCGTTATTTGCGCTCGTATTTTAGTCATTGTAATTCTCGTCGCTCTGCACTAGCGTCTTCTCTGCAAATGCCGGTGTAAAAACTCGGGGGGCGTTGCGAGCTTTGTCTTGGAAGTCCTAATACCTTCGCGGTTCAAGACTACGTCAGTACACAGTCTTGGTGGCGTCCGCAGTCAGTATTGTAAATTGCCATATTAAGAAGTATAATGCATTTGCTGCTGTTGTTGCTGTAAAGATGTCCTCATTTGAAAATTTGTTGAAAACGATAGCGTTTGTAAGTACTGTTACATGGTCACATTTAGCATATACAGCGCGTCTCTTCCCCCTCGGCCAGGATATGTAAAACTGCACTGCAGGGTCCGGTATTTCAACTTCTTATCTTCTTACAATGGCAGTAATCTCTCCCCACCCCATTCCTTTGAACGTGTGTCTGTTCATCACATTCCTGCCTGATTTGAAAGCAGGTATTATATGCATGCGCCTGTTTACTTCGCTCCACCACACTGTTGCTTGAGGAGTGACCAAAAAAAAAAGTTACATTTTTTTATTGTAATTTTTTTTTCTCTCCAAGCCATGCACAAACTATTTTACTGTTTACGATATCAATCTGTGCTTAGCTTTTTACTTCGACCTGGCGTTTGATGCACATGGTGATTTTGGGTGTGCTTTTTACGTACTGTATTTGGGGTGGTATTATTATGATGAAATGTCTTTTTTAAAATTAAAATATGTCTGTTATCTTTGAACTCAGGCATGTAACCTGTAGCCCTCATCCCCCATGAACACACACAAGGCTAGCTTACAGGATTTGAAATTCCATTGTAGTCGTTAATTCTTCGAATCTTGCATTGTGTCTTTATATCCATCCATAGACCGAGCTACAAGCCTACTGCCGCCTGGTGTAATCTTTTGAGATGTATGAGTGCTGCTTACTGCGCAGGCTCACCCAAACCCCCCCCCCCCTCTCCACATGCGTTCATTTTCTTATCTTACATTGTGTCTATATCCGCCCTAGCCGAGACTACAAGCCTCATGCGCCTCCAGTAATCCTTTTTGAGTGGGAGCTAACGCTTCTGCGCATGACTCCACACACCCACCCCTCCACAGCGTCGTTAATTTTCTGATTTGACATTGTGTTGTATAATCCTCATAGCCAGAGTGTCACGATGTGCTCGCACAAACCGGGTCGGACCGCGTGGCGAGAGTGGGGTTTGTAAAAGCCCGACCTAGGAGCGCGAGGCTATCGGGATTGCGCAGTTCTAGCCCGTACGAGCAGATCAGGCATAGGAGAAGACAGATCGCGGTGACAAACGCCCATGGTCAGGACTGGAGACATCAGGGTAAACGTTGTTTCAAGCGGAGGTTTCGGCAAACAGGTACGTCAGGATAGCCCCGTTCTGTTAGGAGTGCGGGAGTGGCCTCTGCGCGTGCGTGACCATGGCCCATGGGTACTGGTCTAGGAGGTGGTAGACAGACCAGATTACACACGCCTATACTGCCTGGTAAACCAGTTGCTTCACGCGCAAGACAAGTCCTGAGTGGGCTGGGGAATCCTCCGTTCAGCGCGGAACCAGGAAAACGGCCTCATCTAGATAGGTGAAAGCAGTAGAGCCCCCAGGATCCAGGAAAGCTGAAGATACCTCAGGGAAACCTCCCCCTCCGCTTCAGGAGGAAACCAGAGAACAGACCGCTCATGAATATAGCAAGCCGGTCACGGAACAAGGACTGAAGTAAAAGGAGAGTACTCAGCTTCAGCCAGGAAACAAGAACTGACGCTGCATGAGACATGAGCCGGGTCACAGGAACCAAGAGCTGAAGACAACAAGGAGAGTTACTCCGCTTCAGCACAGGACAGACCGCTGAGTGACACGCACGCCGGTCTCAGGACCAAGGAGACAGGCAAGAAAAGCTTATGGCGAAACCACAGGACATCCAGGAAGGACTATGCTCGGCGGGCATGGGGAGGCAATACTTTTTTCTTTTTTATTATTTATATAGGGGAAAAACAGGGAGGGGAATCCCGGTGGGGGGGTGGAAGGGGTGGGGTTTTTTTTTTTCTCAATTAATTTCTTAAAGGTCCTGAACCAATGGCAGAAGGGGCGTGTGGCAGCATTACTTTGGGTGAGTGAATCAGGCTGCGGAACAACATCAGGAGAAGTGCCTCACGGACCGCACAAGTCGCAGGTAAGGAACAGTAAACCGAGGAATCGGATTCCTTAACAGTACCCCCCCCTTCACGGGACTCCGGGCGAAACAAGACCAGTCATCAGAGTTGGGGACCAGGAGTTGTTACGAGCCGTCTATGGATTGGTGTTAGAGTCATGTCCAGAGACTCGTGGTCCACTCCTTTGTGTACCCCCACCCCCCGAGAGAGAACTGCGGCAGACAGGGCAATCCAGTTTACTCGGGTGACATTGAGTGTGTTCCTAAAGTTTTTTTAGGCGGAAAGGGATCCCATAAACGAGCAGTTCCTTGAGATATGTTCTAGGATATGAAGTGGTGGTGAGGACATATTGGTACGTGGCTCGCCCCGCGGAGATGGCTGGGAATCCAAGGCTGGAAGAACCAGTAGGTTCCGAGCAAAGAGAAACGGCAGAAGAACCCCCCCATGGGAGCCCAAGTTTTTAGTAATGGGGGGACAAGAGTTAGGATAAAGCTGTCATCGATAGAGATGATCGAATATACAGGGCGACCTTCGGGGACAGACAAAGTCTGGCTGACTTGCATTGTAGGAATTGTGAGGGGTTTTCCTCCTCCAGAGGTCTCCCGGTAGTGGTCAGCGAGGGTTATAGGGTGGTGGGAGGCATTCCCCGGTATAGTATGGAAGGGACAAGGCGCGCAGTAAACCAGCTAGAGACCCGAATTGGGATACGTACAGAGTATTTCCAACTCGAGGACATAACAGGGGCAACGAAAGTTCCAGTGGGAAAACCATGGTTTAGCCAAGGAGCAAAGAACATCAGCAGTGGACTCCAATACGTGGGGAACCTCAGTGGGAGACAGTACAGTCTGGGGATAGGAAATAGGCTATTGGGACTTTTAATATCAGGAGCTTGAGAAAAAAGGCAGAGCAAGGGTAGCGGCGGGAGGGAAGCCACATCAGAAGATGAAGTCTGACTCAGTGACAGGGGCCTGAGAGACAAACAAGCGGGCAAGTAGGAACCGGAACCTAATAATGCAGGACAACCTAGGAGAACAAGAGTCTTATCCAAAACTGCAAGGGCCCTAACAACAGGGGGTACTTGACATGACAAAACATGAATAAGTACGTGTTTATAGTGCAAAAATCTATAACAGGACTCCTAGCCAGTGGTGAGAGTGTCTGGGTTTTGACGTAGTGAGAAAGAATCTAATGATGAAGTATTAGAATCGATCACGAGGTTATCTAGGTTTGCTGGACATGTGTGAAAAACATACCCTTTAAGACGAACTTTAATTTTTACCCAAGTACCCAAACGGTGGCTGGGCATATTTACGAACGAGTGACTAGGGATTGAGACAGGGCAGCGAGCTGGCCGCAGGGGGACCATCTCCTCCACGCTTGGCGTTGAGAGTTGTAACCATCTTCCAGCTGTGTGTTTTGTTTCCCAAGGGTCGGTTTCTCGGCCGGGGCAGGTTTTTAAGGACAGGGACCAGTTTCAGAACGAGGGAAGTTTTCAGACTGGGACAGGTTTTCAGGATGTCTAAGGGCTGTAACAACAGATATGGCCGACCCTGGAGGGTTTGCATGGGCAGAGAAATCAGGGACCAACAGCAAGGACGGCCTCTATAGGAAGAGATTCTGACTCTGAAGGAGGTTTTATCTCTAGAGTATCCGGACCGACAAGCAAATTTCAGCGAGAGGGGAAACTGTGTATGGACTTTAGCTAGCAAAATATGAAAAAAGTCGTCACTCTGAGGAAAACAGGGTCAGCGAACATCTGGGAACCACCAAGTGAACGCCCAGGAGGGCACTACTGCCACTGGTACGCTTTAAACCCAAGCTTTGGGAAGGAGAACCCAGACAGTACAAGGGGGGCAACCACAACTGTGCTGGTCTGGTGGGGTATTGGGAAAGTGGTCTGGGACATCGAAACGACTAAGATTCCACTAAAAGGGTCCTAATGTCAGAGCAGGGATTTTAGCTCTCTGGTGACAGACGGAGTCAGCGGACATCCTAGTGAGTGGGCGATCTCTCTAACATGCTTAGGACAACAAACCGTTCACAGAATACTCTTAACTGGAGCCAGAATATAGCTGAAAGGTCAGGGGGTGTAGCCCCGAGAATTGTTAGACTGAGTCAGGGGACATAAGGAGTTTTATCCCTCTGAAGACTAAGGAAGGTGTCCTTGATGGGCGGATACGAGGGATTTACAGGAGGTTATAGGGCGTGACCTGCAGGGGTAAACATAGGAAAAAACTCAGGAACAGTAGCTAAAACTGGGTTAAAAGAGAGGCAAACAGATCATTCTCTGGTGCTAGGGAGACACACTGACCTGGGGGATGCAGGGGAATTAGCAGGGGGGACTCATAGCTGACTAGCAGGGTTAAGACCGGAATAACCTCAGGGACAAGACACAGGGAAGTTAACTCAGGACTAGGGTCCGTGGCGCTTCTTCCTTAGCTGTGAAGAGGTGAACAGAGATGGTTTTATCCTTCCTTAGGAGGAAGTGGTAACCCCACAGGTTTAGAAGAAAGGACTGGGCAGCTAGAAATTGTGATTAGAAAAGTGCGTATGGCGCGAGAAGAGGATCCCGCTACTATGATTAAGTCAAAATCTGGTATAAACACACAGGCAGGCAATCTAGAAATCTGTCTAGAGTCTTCGTCTAGGAGGATATACCAAACCCGGGACGCCGTTGCGGAGAGCAGGGCCTGTTGAGACTTTCGTTCCTTTAAAATTGACTGAGATTCTAGTAAGGAGTGTTCTTACAGAATCCAGTCCTTTCTGAGGGTTCAACCTCATACAAGAACGCACTCGTCAGCGCGGAGGCAGTCGCTCAAACAGGTATGGTCTTCCAAACTGGAACTGGTCAGCAGCTGGGACTAGGTACAGTAAAAATTTACCAACCCCGCCACGGCGCGGTCCGTTTTTGTTGGGGGCCGAGCATACTGGCACGACTGTGCTCGCCACAAACCTGGGTCGGCCGTCGTGGCTGAGGTGGGGTCTGGTGGAAAAGCACCGCCGAGACCTGCGCACGGCTGATCCGGATGCGCAGTTCGTAGTCGTACGGACAGGAATCCAGGATAGAGAAAGAAGATCGTCGGTGGACACGCCAGGGTACATGGAATGGAGACATCGGGGTGTAAGAACTGTGTTCCAGCAGGAGGTTGCGCAGGCAACAGTATCAGGAGAGCCCCGCTTCAGCTAGGAGATGCGGGAGTGGCCTCTGGCCGTGCGGTGTGACCAGCGTCCCATTGGTATGGTCTCCGAGAGGTGGTTGAACCCCAGACGAGATTAGCACACCGCCTAGTGCACTGTTAACCAGGTGCTTCAGCGCAGGCCGAGCGGGTCTGGGGAATCCTCCGTTCAGCGCAGGACCAGGACATGGCTCTCTAGATTGAATGGAAGAGGGGGAAAGAGTAGGGGCCCCCAGGAACCAGGAAGCTGAAGATACTCCAGAAACCTCCGCTTAGTGCAGTAAACCAGGAACAGTACCAGCTGCATGAATTCATTCGGTCACAGGAAACAAGGAGCTGAAGTAACAGGAGGTATCCAGCTTCAGCCACGGAAACAGGAACTGACCGCTGCATGCGACCTCAGACCGGTACACAGGACCAAAAAGCTGAAGGCACAAGGAGAGTACGCCCGCTTCAGCACAGGAACAACCGCTGCGGACACCTAGCAGCCGGTCTCAGGACCAAGGAGACAGGCAAGACAAGGCTTATGGCAGAACACAGGGACATCCAGGAAGACTAGCTCGGCAGGGAGCATTATGGAAGGCAATACTTAAGGTCCGTGAACCATGGCAGGGTAAGGGGGAAAGGGGGTTGTGGCAGCATTACTTGGTTGAGGTGAATCCAGGCTGCAGAAACATCAGCGAAGTGCTCCAGGACCGACAAGTTCTGCAAGGTAAGGGAAACAGTAAACCGAGGAGCGGATTCCTTCACCGAGCTACAAGCCTCCACTGCGCCTGCGTGTAATTCTCTTTGAGATGGTACTTTTGAGCTTTGTTTACAGCAACGCTTTGGAAATCCCTTCTCGAATTTGATTTGCACAGAGCATCACCTCTCTATGCGCGGGGTGTGTTGTAATCCTAATTCAAGAGGGAGCTAGTTGATTCCTGCTCATGCGACCTGTAACTTCACACAACCACTGCTTGCTTGAGTGCCCCAAAATTTTTGTTTCAATAAGGTTCCAATGCACATGCGCCTAGCGATTCCACCAAGTTCAGTATCTGCAGCACAGTACTGGAGAAGCCCCTCGCCAATAATATTGCTTACAAAAGAGAATCGCTTTGACTTTTGAATCGCGCCGATATTGATATATATTTGTCAAAAGAAAAAACAACAGAAAATAAACGGCAACAATACTCACAATAGAATTCCCATTCAGCTGGCGTCCGGCGCCGGGCCACTGCAGTCCAGTGTTTCTGATCATCCACGTCGATATTTTGCAGCGGGACTAGTATACCTGAGTGAGCTGATGAGGCTGGAAATTGCTTAGGTACATGCAAGCTTGATCGAAACTGAACGCGAAATACGGCTCGGCTTGCTGGATAGACAGCAAGGGTTGTCACTGACGGTGGTGGGACCGTTATCGGAAGCCAGTGCTGGTGGCATTGCTTGGCGCACTGTCGTGTCTTAGTTGGTTTTAACACGACCTTTCGCCTTTTGCCGTCTGCATGATCATAGATATAGGAAAAAGCCAGTGATACACACCAATACCCTCCAACAAATTGTGGCCTCAATACGATTAAACAGGGATCGCTACATAACCTTTTCCTTATTGCACGCTTCCACGTACTGACCGACACACTTTATCGAGCAAATACCCGTATGTACCTGGCAGATACTGGAATGCGCCGCTCCTCACCTCTGACAAGCCCGTTTGCGTTTGCCTTCCCAGCCTGGTTCAGCCTGGCTGACGGGCGGCTGATCTGTTAAAGATAATGATTAGGATTTAATAGCTGCAATGCTTCGCGTGTTCTACCAGATGGCATCAAATCATGAATGTATATGTCAGTATATATATATTATACGGTGCAGTATTAGCCAGCGGAATAAAATGCTTCAAATCCCTGCTTGGAAAATACCTCAATGCACTCGGGCAGAAAACAGTCACAAACCTCAATACACCCGGGTATCACCCGAATTCGTGGGACTAGCCGAGCTCGAATAAAGTGATGTGCCAGGTATGAGGAGCTGGCGAAATTTGTAAAAGTCATAGTTTTCGATAAAAATAACTGATAAATTTGAACAACGTGCCATCTTATCATCTGTGCATTAATCGCGACCCCATATCAAATACGCGCTACTTCTGTTGGGTTTGGAAAACGGTCTGCACTGAACACTCATGCGGATGGCTCTCTGGAGAATACTGTAACAGAAACGGTTCTTTGTCTTATTTTAATATGAAAAGCCTAAATTGATACATTTTGCAACCTCTTCCTTCAGTCTCAGGCCAATTTACAATAGCACACTGTGGATCTTTTGAACGAAACACCTGCAAGTCGACACATTACTTAAGCGCATGCGCATTACAATTCATGCATATCGCCATCTGGCGGACACGCGAAGAATAGATGCAACCTATTAAATCCTGAACCATTCTCAATAAACAACATCAACCACGCGTCAACTGCGCATGACCCGCGCATGACCCGGGCTGAGAACGCAAAATGAATGCGGCTGCTCCCGGTGAAGTGCGTCGATTCCAGGAAAAAGCCAGAGAAGAAACGCGAGATGTTAGAATAAAATGAGCTGCAGCAGTAGCGTGGCATAGTATCCCACACGCAAAGACGAACCCTGCATAATGCAGCCGCATCTGTGGATTACCACATACTCCTGATTTACCGGATGTTTGTGAGTGTATTGTTGATTTTCAATGGTTTTTTTTAACCAAGTAAAACTTTGATTCACCAGGAAGTGTGCCGCTTTCTCTTTTTCTTATCCTTTCTAAAACATTGCAAGTTAAAAGTGGCCTTTCACTTAGTGGTAACATTAAAAAAAACTCTTTTTGCTCAGGTCATTGTAATCTAATCCTATTTCTGTTGTTTATTTTAATTGTCTGGTGTCTACTTTACAAATGTGAACATGCAATTAAAAATTTCCATGTACAGTATGTAACAGAGATTACAGTGTTTAACACACAATGAATAAAGTAAAAACAAAATTAAAAAATGTGATTAAATATTTTCTTTGTTTATGTACTTTTTTACTTAATTTAGTTTGTGTGTAAAATTGTAATCTTGTATATACTGCAAGTACTGTACCCGAGCTCCTTCCATGCTAGTGCCATTATACAGACCGGAACCAAAATAAAGTTGTTCATGTGATTTTTTTTATGTATGTGAGTCTGCCCTTTACATTGCAAAGATATAATATTAGTGCATCAACGTTACAGATGTGTACATCTCTAAGAAGAAGAAAAACATGGCAGTGAGATCTCATTCATCTTGGCTATTCCTCTACATGCACTTTGATAACATGCTGGCTACATACAGTTGACGTATGTGGCAAATAATAACAATGTAGCAATGGAAAAATATTAATGTGCATAATGAACCATCATGAATTTGAGTAAAAGTTTATTCATGCAATATATCTGGTATTGCTGGCATGGGCAACAAGTAATTTTAAGCAGAGGGATTTTCAACTGGTACCAACCAGCCTTTTGAAATGTTGAACTGTATTAAAATACTGATGACTGACATCTTTAGGCAATATAAAATAATCAGATAGATTGTTTTCACTGGTTACCAATTTAATTACTTTTTTTTCTACCAAAGAAATGTCAACAACATAAATGACCATCAATTTGTAACGCCATTGCTATCAAAAATATAACAACTTAGGGCTGATTATTAAAGGTCAAGATCCAATTAGGGAAATATAACTACTACTTGTGTTTTGTAGTTAATGATTTGAAAGCAACAATTTAAAAATACATGATTTGAACAGTCTAATATCCCTCAGGCACACATTATTGGGAACATCCTTAAAATCACCACAGCAATAGAAATAAAGATATGCAGAATACACTTCATGGGACTAATTTTAATAGCCTTCTAATTGTGACCATTAGGCAGCTTCGGGAAAGTTTATCTGGAAGTAAGTCTCAGAAGCCCAGCTAATAAACTGCTAATTAAAATAGTACAGAGAGACATGAACACTTAGGAGCCAGAAGTCATTGGAAATAAAAATACAGGACTGGAATACATAAGTTTACTCCTGCTTCTGATTAGACACTTATTAAAATGTCAATATTTGTTGCTTAATAGTTTCCTTTTGTAAAAACATAAAGCTAATTGACTAAGTAACGAGGTATAAGAGAAACAGGTCAAAATGTACATATTTTCAATGTAGAGGTGGAGTATGACTGTATATATTATTATTATTATTATTATTTTATTTGTATTATAACAAAACCAGAACCCCAGCAGCTCTTTTGGAAACCCCTGAGCCCCACAAATATATATATATTATTATGTATATGTGTCAAAATGGAGTGCTATTGAGGTGGCTATGTACTGCACCGAACACTTTTCGAGCAAATACCCAGATGTACCTGGCAGATACCTGAATGCGCCGCTCTCACCCTGACACGCCCCGTTGCGTTTGCTTCCCAGGCTGGGGTTCATGCCTGGCTGACGGGCGGCTGATTGTTTAAATGATAAGATTAGGATTTAATAGGCTGCATGCTTCGGTGTCTACCAGATGGCTAAATTCATGAATTGTAATGCAGTATATACATATTATATACATGTGCAGTATTGCAGCCAGCGGGAATAAATGCTTCAATCCCTGCCTGGAAAATACCTCAAGTCACTCGGGCAGAAACATCACAAACCTCAATACACCCGATCACACCCGAATTCGGGGACTAGCCGAGCTCGAAAATAAAGGTGTCGCCAGGTATACAACAGACGACAGAGCAGCCCAAGCTAATCCAACTGAAGAAAATACACAGTAAATACTTATATATTCTCTTGAAATAGGGTTCATTTAGTTTAACCCTTGGCCAAAGCGTTGTAAGCTTGCGAGCCCCACGGAAGAAACCTGTTCGCAAGTCCTAAACTACCCAGATAAAATACTAATATACCTCTATTAGGATTAAATTCTCATTACCTTCTATTAGGAGGGAGAAAGACCCACAGTGGGTCTATATCCAGCAGAATGAGGAACTTGCAAACTAGGGAAGTGGGGAGGGGCGGGCTTAAAACCTGGGAAGGAGGCGACCTAACCTCCATCAGCTGGAACAGCTGAAATGGGTTAACAAAACACAGAACCCCAGCAAGCCTTTTGGAACCCCTGAGCCCCCACAAATATATATTGTATATGTGTCAAAATGGCGTGCTATTGAAGCGTGGCATATGTATACAACAGACAACAGATAGAAGCCCCAATGCTACATCCAAATGACAGAAATATACAGTAAAATACTATATATTCTTGAAATAGGGTCATTTAGTTTACCCCTTTGGCCAAAGCGTTGTATGTAGATTTGTAGCGCGAGCCACGTCAGGAGACACCTGTTCGCAAGTCCTAACATACCAGATAAAATACTAAATAATAATTAACCTTATTAGGATTTAAAATTCTCATTTACCTACTATTGAGGAGGGAGAAATCCACAGGGGTCTATATCCACATAATGAGGAACTTGCAACACTAGGGAAAGGGGAGGGGGGGCTTAAAACCTGGGAAGGGAGCCACTAACCGTCCATCAGCTGGACAGCGGGAAGAAGGGTTACAACAAAACACATAACCCAAGCAAGCTCTTTGTGGACCCGCTAGCCACCCAAACATATTAATATGTTATGTGTCCAAAAGGAGTGCTAGTTGAGCGTTAGGCAATATGTTACAACAGACACAGAGAGAATCCCAATGCTACATCCAACAGACAGAGCTAATAAACAGTAAAATACTTATATATTCTCTTGAAATAGGGTCATTTAGTTTAACCCTTTGGCCAAAGCGTTGTAAGCTTGCGAGCCACGTCAAGGCAGACACCTGTTCGCAAGTCCTAACACTACCAGATAAAATACTAATATACCTCTATTAGGATTAAAATTCTCATTTACCTCTATTAGGAGGGAGAAAGACCACAGTGGGTCTATATCCAGCAGAATAAGGAACTTGCAAACTAGGGAAGTGGGGAGGGGCGGGCTTAAAACCTGGGAAGGAGGAGCCACTAACCTCCATCAGCTGGAACAGCTGAGAATGGGTTAACAAAACACAGAACCCCAGCAAGCTCTTTTTGGAAACCCCTGAGCCCCCACAAAATATATATATGTATATGTGTCAAAATGGAGTGCTATTGAGCGTGGAACACAGAACCCCAGCAAGCTCTTTTTGGAAACCCCTGAGCCCCCACAAAATATATATATGTATATGTGTCAAAATGGAGTGCTATTGAGCGTGGCATATGTATACAACAGACCACAGAGAAGCCCAATGCTACATCCAACATGACAGAAATACACAGTAAGCGGCATGGGCGGGGCTACGCAAATCAGCCCTGGCGTCATCCACGGAGGGGCCGCTGGGAATCGTAGTCCTCCCGCTTTCCTCACACGTGTCTGCAGAGACGGGGGTCCTGGGGAACGGGGCATCCAGGGGTGGGAGTCACACAGGCGGCAGAGGGGAGAAGATCTGAGCCGGCAGAGTAGGATAAAAAGGGGGAAAGATCAGGAAGAGCCCCGAAATTCCCAAGAACACTACAACTCCCAGCATGCCTCAGCTCAGTGTTGCATACATATATGTATATGATCCAGCGTCTCCCATCAGTAACCCAACCCCTGGAATAGCCCTATGGTTTCCAAGGTGTTAACCCGTTAAAAAACCCTAGGCAATTCATTGCATCCCCATATATCCTGGCATGAGCCTAATGACCACTGATTGGCCATCTCTAATCTTATGGCACCCGGTCCCTAAGGACTGTAAAGAATGACTAATCTAATTGACTTCTTTAAAATAATCCAACCAAATTTAACACAAAGATCGGGCTGCTTTTGTTTCTCTGGAAATTAATTAGAAACTGTATTTCTTCGGGGGTCTCTGGATGGCGGAGTGTTTGTCAATCAAGTTTTTTTTTTATCCTTTGGTCCTACAAAGGACTTTTCCCGTAAAGATGTCACTGCCCCCATATTCCAGCCTGCGTCCTAAAGTTGGACACGGAAAAGGCTTTTGATATGATTGCATGTCGTCACTTGTTTGAGACATTGTCTAAGTTTTCCTGATGGGAGGAAATGTGATAGAATCGCTAAAGATAATTTACCCTCAGTCCACAGTCGCTATATTTGTCAAACAGGGTTTGTTCCCAGTCCTTCTCACTAGGCAGGGGCACTAGAGAAGGGTATCCACTATCACCATTACTCTTCGACTTGGCTATAGAACCATTGGTTATTGACTATGGGGGACAATTGGAGGCTTGAGGATCGGAAATCAGGGACTTAAACAAGCCTTACAGTACAGTATGTAGGTCCCCTCATCATGCAGTCTCAGACAGAATTTCAATCATTCATGGGGCACAAGATTAAGTTGACCAAAACTGGGATTTTTTGGTTGAAGGAGAATAACTGAATCCTCATCAGTTTAGTCTACCTTTTAAAGCAGCAGTCCAAGCTGCTGTTTTTTTTAAAAAATTTTATTTATTTAATTTTCCCTTTAATATGTGCGTCAATAGAATGCACACAATGATACGCAATTAGCTAAATTGCAGATCGATCCGTTCTCCTGTGATCGATCAGCGAAGATTTGGCTCGGGGATTTACTAAATGGCTGTCAGTGCAGCAGAAGAGGACCAAAGATGCAAAGTTCTGCGGGTAAGATCATGTAACTAGCAGTGACTAGATACAATGGTGCACTGCTAGAAGAGGGCAGGGCTCATAAAGGGGTGTGCCAGAGCCTGTTTCAGAAGAGGAAGGGGATGTGACTTTGTAAATGGTTGCTATAGAAACAAAAAATGCTTGTTACATTATAATATATAAAAAATGTCATTTAGAGTTGTTTTTTAATAATAAAAAAAATGCTACAGGTATTTTCTCATAGTACAGAACTGATACAGTATATTAAAAAAAGAACACATGTAGGATATTGCTTGGTCTGCAGCTGTAAAGTAGATAAGGACAGTATTAAATATCTAGGTACCCATTTCCCTTTACATTTACAAAAAAAAAAACCGATATGAACTTAATTATCTTCCAATTATAGCTAAAATGGAGAAATAATTATCTAGGTGGGTGAAATAACCATTATCACTATTGTGAAGAGTTGCTTTAATCAAAAGGATTTCTTTCCCCAGACTTATTTATTTAATACAAAAATTACTGCTGGCTATACGGAAAAAAAGATGTCTCCAAAATACATAGATATTTTAGAAACTTTATTTGGCATAACAGGAAAAACAAAGCTCATATTGCCAGAAAACACGCCCTTAAAGAAGATGGAGGTCTCGGCTTCTCAGATGTGGAGGTATGGTTGCCTTAATGGGATATGTCAGAGACTGGGTATTTGGAGAATCTGAGTTTGTTCCATTGGAGATTGCGAATCAGCCGGTCTGGTCTTGCTCTGTGTGCTGCCTCCCATTGGCGGTGCCCTCTGGGCCTTCACATGTTGAGGGGGACAGTGTACTGTTCAGGAACCCAATCTGGGCCTGGAAAAATGTAGGAAAATGTTTAAACCCCCACCTGCCATTCCCAAGACACTTTCCGATAGTGGGGAACATCGATTTTTCCGCAGGAATAGAACCTTCAGTCTCCGACATCTGGACTCAGAGAGGCATTCGCACAGATAACCGCCAGATTTAGCCTACATTTAACCAACTTAAAACCAAATATTATTTACCAAACTCTCATTTTTTTTTTTTGCATTTCTCCAAATTAGACACTATAGCCAATCATTACTCAGAGACTTCCCGGAGATGTTCGAGGGTAACCCCCTGGAGCCCAATTATTCGACTTCTTTGCAGCTGGGCTTTACCTGAAAGCTTCTACTGTATAAACCCCCCCATTTTGATATATATATATAGCTTTTTTTTATTAGAGAATATTTTGTTCCATAAATGATGAAACAAGTTTTTCCTATTCCGTATCATACCATGTTACACTGTACAAGTAGGAATCAAATGTTTTCATGATACATTGTATCCACAAAATATCTATTTTCCTTTATACATATAACAGATTATACATATACAGGTACGTGACTGTCCTTGTTACTCACCAGTCTCAGCGGATACGTGTATGCTATCTCTTGTGTTGGAGGGGTGTTTGAGATCTAATGTAGCACTATTCTTTTTCTAGCTGCTAATAATATCATCTGCTGCTTTAATCGCTCTCGTTTTCGTCTGTAGTCAGCCATGGTTCTATATGTTCAAATATTAATACCAAAGGGTTTGGGGGTTTTGTAAGTTTTTTCCCCCCGGTTAGATATTCCATAACCATGTCCCAAAATGTTGATATACATTTACATGTCCATAAGCTGTGCTTGAGATCTGCTTTTGGTTCTTGGCATTTGGGGCATTGGCTGAAAACCCGCTGTTGGGGGGGGGGGGGGGCATTTATTGTTGAACGCAATATGTGCTCTGTGCATGATTTTAAACAGAACTTCCCATCCACGACTCTGCCGGTGTTAGTTTGTAGATATTTTGTGTTCCCGCACGTAACTTGTCTATGTTTTGTGTTTCAGGGAAATCTTTTTGCCATGCTGATATGAGTAATGCATAAAGGTCAGATTTTGTGTACCTATATTCTCTTGTCTGATTGAAATAGTCATCAAATCTACAAGTAGTTATATATTTTTTGTCATTTGGTCATTTCTTGCAATAATCTACCACTTGCATATATGAGAAGAAATTACTTATTGGTCGTTCTTTTTTCTCCTTTCAGTTTGTTCCTGTCAATAAGATCATCGATATATTTTTATTTCTTTTGTTTTCCATATTAGAAATGATTTTTGTTCTACTCCCGGGGGGGAATTTTGAGTTCCGTTGTATTGATAAGTATCTTGAGATATCATAAAATAATCCACATATTTTATTATATTAACTCTACGGATTAGTCACTATATACTTTCTTTGCTTGTGTTATTGCTATGTTATAATTTGTACCTGTACCTTACCTCAATAAAAATATAAGTTATATATAAAAAAAAATAATCCACATATTTTTTTTAATTTCTCTCCATGTTTTTAATTGTATCTCGGATAATCAACAAACGACAGAGAAGCCCAATGCTACATCCAATATGACAAAAATACACAGTCAAATACTTAAATATTCTCTTGAAAAAGGGTCATTTAGTTTAACCCTTTGGCCAAAGCATTGTAAGCTTGTGAGCCACGTCAAGGCAGACACCTGTTCGCAAGTCCTAACACTACCAGATAAAATACTAATATACCTCTATTAGGATTAAAAATCTCATTTACCTCTATTAGGAGGGAGAAATACCACATTGGATATCTCGGATAATCATCATACTTTTTATAGGGGAGGCTGTTTTTCCCCATTTCACGTGCAGATTTTCCCTTAGGGTAAGGGGGCTTGGGAGTTGGCTCGAGAATATTTGACGTGTAATAGTTTTTCCCCCCAATTAAATGATTTGAATAGGTTGCTTAATTTAACGTTGCCTTTGGACTATAGGGTGCTGCTGTTTGGGTGGGTGGGGGACTGGAGGTCCCAGACGATACCCTGCCAGACTGGCGGGGATGATCACGTTGGCTGCACACAAACTGATATTGGTGAATTGGCTGACGCCGTTTCCACCAAGTATCAATCAATTAGAATCCTTTCTTTTTCAAACTGAAACGTTTGATACATTTTCCGATATCAGAGCTGGGAAATATATACCCCAGTGGAAACCATATTTGAACAATTTACCTCCAGCGGTCTTTAATGAAGTCATGGCTTCGTTTAAATACTCTGAATGGGGGTCAGTTGCGTTATTGAGAGAGGAACCGGGCAGAAACTGAATTTGCTACAAGGATCAAAATGTAGGTTTGCTGGTAATTGGAAGGTTTGGGATAGGCATAAAGTGGTGAGGAGATACCCCCCCCCCCCCCCCACACACACACACTTTGTATTTGATTTGTTTTTTCTTTGTCTTCCCCAGAATGAAGAGGAGATGGAGTAGAACATTTTCTATTACACTCTTGTTAGAAAAGTAAGTAAATATATACATAAAAATAAGTGAACCAGGATGTTTGGCCAAGATTTGCCGATGTTTGGCGATTTTTTTTTATAGAAGGAATGTTACTGTGACATTTATTCAATATTTGTCATCTATATGGACCGCACGGTATAGCATTTGTTTTGGTGTTTATTTACAACATTGATGGGAAAACACAGTGAATATGTGCAAAAGAAAACATGTCACGGCATTTAGTACACTTTTGTCCTAGGAGCAGGGTTACCACCTTCTACTGAAGGGTAACTGGAGATAAATGTACAACATTGTATCTCTTATTGTCAGCTTGCAGTGGCGGCGGTGTCTCCCGGCATCCTCTGGCATCCTCCGGACTTCCTCCCGGCATCCTCTGCCCATCCTCCCGGCATCTCTCCCTGCAACTCCTGTCAATATGGCTGCACAGCATCAAATGACGCCATGTTGCCATGACAACGGGACGCTACGTGATGTTGCAACGTTAGGCAGCGTCGAGTTGCCATGACAACGGACCGCCGTATGGCACCAAAACATCACGCGGTGTCACGTGATGCCGTAACGTCACTTAGCATCCCATTGTCATGACACCGCAGCGCCATTTCACGCCGCGCAGCTATGTTGACGGAAGTTGCAGAGGGAGATGCCAGAGGATGCCGGGAGACACCGCCGCACGCCACCCGTAGATTAACAAAATCAACCCATAACCCGGAGATACGTGGCCAAAACCCGTAGTCTCCGGGTCAAACCAAGAGTGGTGGCAACCCTGCTTAGGCCGTACCGACCCCTTAAACATGTCTGCCATTAGTGCACTTTGCCCACTATAATACCCTGTTGGATACTGCAGTACCACAAACGACCACAAGATGGAGACGATGCATTAAGGATTTCTCATCCTTATATACAGTACAGGTAGTCGTCGTTATCCACCGTTTCACTTTACAACGAATGGCATATCCAACGCTTTACAATGCCACCTTAAGGGTCGTTTTACGACGCCGACAGGGCCGCCAACAGAAACCGTGGGGCCCAGGACAAACATTTTAAGCAGGGCCCCCCCTGTATTGCGAGCCGCCCCCCAACCCCCATTTCACACCTCACAAGCCCAATCTCTCCCCCCCCCCCCGTCTTCCCATGTATTTCTCTCCCTTCCGTCTCACCCCCTCTCACTCCTCACATGTATTTATTTCTCTCCCCTGCGTCTCGCTCTTACTCCCTATTTATATGTGTATGTACAGAAAGAGAAGTGCTGGGCGCGCACAATAATATAGACAATAAAATAGTATACTTATCTGTAAGTCCGGGTGCTCGCGGCTGGACAAGGAACACCAACCAGTCCAAAATAAGTCAAACAAAAGAGAATCAGACAGTCATACAGTCTCCAAACAGAGCTCTGTCATGGCAACGAGAAGCTGTGTGATGTCACGTTGGTGACGTGCGATTCGGAAGGAGAAGGAGGGCGGTAGGAAGGAGGCGGCCGCCACATGTAAGTACCACCCGGCCCGATACGCCCGAGAGCGCGGCATCTGTATATGGGGGCAGACATTTTTGCCGCCTTGGGCCTGGGCCTATATAATACTGTAAATACAAATGTAGGATAAGTGTCTGTTGTCTAAATTCAGCAAAGGACGAAAAAAGGAAGGAAAAAACGGAGCACTAAATCCAAAAATGGTTGAACCAAAATAAGATACAAGGATGCGATATCCAGCAGAATGAGGAACTTGCAAACTAGGGAAGTGGGGAGGGGCGGGCTTAAAACCTGGGAAGGAGGAGCCACTAACCTCCACCAGCTGGAACAGCTGAGAATGGGTTAACAAAACACAGAACCCCAGCAAGCTCTTTTTGGAAAACCCTGAGCCCCCACAAAATATATATATGTATATGTGTCAAAATGGAGTGCTATTGAGCGTGGCATATGTATACAACAGACGACAGAGAAGCCCAATGCTACATCCAACATGACAGAAATACGCTCCTCTGCTTCCCCTCAGAGGTTTTTTTTTTTTTTTAAATGAGCTAGCAGCCCTTGTTTCCCGCTGCTGGCGGCCCTGATCGCGGCGCCCCTCTAGCCAAGCCGTGGCGCACCAGGGCGCCGCGGCGCACAGTTTGGGAAACACTGCTGTACCTGATTCGGCAGTCTGTGGTAGCAGACGTGAAGGTTTTGATAGCTGTGAAGCGTGGCCCCAGAGCAGGTTGAGGATTAGAGGATTAGGTGTTGCAAAAGCAAAGCGTGAGGGGTGGGACAGTGTGGAAGTATTAGGGCATTGGTGTTGGACGCAGGCCAATGAGAGGTGTGCGGGGGCGGGCATTGGACGCAGGCCAATGAGAGTCAGTGAGGGGTGGGACGCAGGCCAATGAGAGGTGTGCGGGGGCGGGCATTGGACGCAGGCCAATGAGAGTCAGTGAGGGGTGGGACAGTGTGGCATTGGTGTTGGACGTAGGCCAATGAGAGGTGTGCGGGGGCGGGCATGGCCTGAGCAGGAGTGACAGGCCCAAGGTCCAATGCGATTGACCCTTGGGACGCAGACATACAGTGATTTCACAAATATATAGTAGATTGTGGGCCTTCATGTATTGTTATTAGGGTGACCATTGACTGCTATAGTGGCTTATCATGCCCATATTATATGGGTATGATGAAACACTATGCCAACCAATAGGTACAGTGTGGGTATAGTGGTTCCGGGGATGGTGGTTAGGCCTCCCGGGTGGGTAGCGGGGGAGGGTGGGTTAACCCCTTAATTACTATAGCAGTTATTAACTGCTATGGTGATTAAGGGGTTAGGGACCATTAGATTGTATTATTTATTGTATTGTTTCTGGCAACGGAGGACATGACCATGCAGTATGCTGATGAGGACACCCTTCATGATGACAGGTGTAAGTAGAAATGTTTATTTACATTATTTCTGCTGGCTGGATAATGTTTTATTTAATAATGGGCAAATTAGCTATTATCCTTATTTGGATAATAGTTATTTGACCATTACTGTACTGTAAATGTTGTTTGGTGTATTTATTGCAATGTATTCCAAATTGTATTTTTTGATACAGGATTGGTACCACAGGCAAGTGAACACCCACCCTGTTGGGGCCCCCGGACACCAATGGGGACAACCTGGAGGCCCACGGACACTTGCAGGGACCACCCGGGGCAACCGCCAGCCTCTGGTATCAAACCTGTGTATAAAAATATAAAATATGGTTTTATGTGGGTGCAGAGAAGGTGGGCGGTGTGTATTGGTGTTTACTACCATATTGTAATGTTTATTGGGGGCAGAGGGGTGAGTGAAGGGCCAAGTACCTGCTTCACTCACCCCCTCTATCCTCAATAAAGATGCTATTGTGCCTTAACCCCTTCATTCCCTTAGCGGCTATCCGCTAAGGTAATGAAGCTGCTTTGATGTCATTTTTATTATTAATGTGCAGAAGAAGGGGGTCTCCTGAGATGAACCGCATTGATTTCAGCCTCAGGGACCCCTTGTGTCCTGAGATACAGGCCTCATTATGGGGTGCCGGTATCTCCTATGCTTTTAAATGTCCCGCGTCACGTGACCGTTGAAATCAAAAGCATAGGAGATACCGGCATCCCATAACAGGGCCTGTATTTTGGGACTCAGGGGGTCCCGGGACCCCGAAATCAATGTGGTTCTGCTCCGGAGACTCCCTGCTCAACTACACTAGTAATGAAATTGAAATGAAAAATTATATTTTCGGGCAAAATGTGCGCAGAGAGAGGCGGAGCTTTCTGCAGCAGATAGAACTCGCCGGGTGAGCCCTTTTCAGAGTGCCGATCATCACGCCGCCGGCTACTCGCCATTTTTGCTAATGTTGCTATCACTGGTATCCGGGGCTTTCTGCATACCGTGATAGGAACGCTGTCAAACATGGCAATTTAAAAACCCTGGCGATTCTTTTTATGGGAGCTTAGTGCATGGGCCCTTATATCGCAATTGTAAAGGTAAAAGTCATTAACTATATTCTTTGAGTACAGAGGAAAAAGCGATTAAATGTTCATTTGTTACCAATCATTACCTATACAATATCTACATACACACATGAACATGGAAGACTATAGTACCTATATTTGCTGTGTGGAGGAGTAGCAACTCCGGTCCTGGCTTTCAGTCAAATCAAATCAGCTTTATTGGCATGAAGAAAGAACATTTCAGTATTGCCAGAGCATGAATAACAGGGGGTAGGGTACAATGATTACAAAATACATGAATAACAGGGGGTAGGGTACAAGGATTACAAAGTACATGAATAACAGGGGGTAGGGTACAAGGATTACAAAGTACATGAATAACAATGTTATTTGCTATTTGCTGAGACTGTTATTGCGAGACCTGGACTAAGGAAGGGATTCAGTGTGACGCACACTCCTGGCGTCCTTGGCGGAAGTTCACCAGCATCTTTACACGTGGGTACGGCGCATCGGATGGAGGAGCGAGGTGAAGTTCAAAAGATTCTATTTGAGTTCCTTGCCTATATTGATTTCTAACATGGTGAGTGGCCGTGATCTATGCAATGAGCATTTATTAAAACTATTTTTACAATATTATGCTATGGGAGCCGCGCTGTCTTCTTTTTGTCTTGTAGCTTGAAGAGGAAAGTGGTTGTTCCTGAAGACTGGTAGCGGCGTCCCTGCAGTATCTTTCCCTGCTCCATCTGCTTCTGGGATTTATTTTTGATTTTTTTCCCCTCTTTTTATGTTTTCCCTTGTTTGTTCTTCTTTGTGTGTTTGTCTGTGTTTGTATATGTGAGTCTGAGTGTAGTCTGTAGTCACCTTGATATCTACTATCCAACAGACGACAGAGCAGCGTCAAGGCAGACACCTGTTCGCAAGGCCTAACACTACCAGATAAAATACTAATATAAATCTATTAGAATGGGTTAACAAAACACAGAACCCCAGCAAGCTCTTTTTGGGAAACCCTGAGCCCCCACAAAATATATATATATATATATATATATGTATATGTGTCAAAATGGAGTGCTATTGAGCGTGGCATTTGTATACAACAGACGACAGAGAAGCCCAATACTACATCCAACATGACAGAAACACACAGTAAAATACTTATAAATTCTCTTGAAATAGGGTCATTTAGTTTAACCCTTTGGCCAAAGCGTTGTAAGCTTGCGAGCCACGACAAGGCAGACACCTGTTCGCAAGGCCTAACACTACCAGAAAAAATACTAATATACCTCTATTAGGATTAAAATTCTCATTTACCTCTATTAGGAGGGAGAAAGACCACAGTGGGTCTATATCCAGCAGAATGAAGCACTTGCAAACTAGGGAAGTGTGGAGGGGAGGGCTTAAAACCTGGGAAGGAGTAGCCACTAACCTCCACCAGCTGGAACAGCTGAGAATGGGTTAACAAAACACAGAACCCAAGCAAAGCTCTTTTTGGGAACCCCTGAGCCCCCACATCTACTAACCCCCATTAAATAGTCTCTCATGCACATATCCAAGAGAGCACAGCAGTATATCTTTATATATATATCAAGGTCTCCTCTTGCTCCCCAGTCCTCCGTTTCCCCCCCCTTACCTCCGCTGCTGTGGGGGCTTTTGAAGGTTGCGACGAGCTTGCCGGCTGCTCCCTCTGCAGGGCGCCGCCATGTTTGTTATGCGTGCGCACGCGCGCAGGGTTTGCGCATGCGCAGATGCATGGACGACTCGCGGCGGCCATGTTACAATTGGCCACGCATGCGCAGAACGGATAGCAGGTGCAGAGGACATTAGGGAGTTTTGCGCATGCGCAAGAGGTTAGATGCTGCCGGGGGGGGGGGAGCAATCAGGTGCATGACAGTTGCGGCCCATAGATAGGGTGAGTGGGTTGCAGGGTGCTGCCATTTTTTAATTGATTGCACATGCACAGAACTCGCGCATGCGCAGTAGGACCACACGAGAGCGGTTAATAGGGAAAGGCTCAAGACAGTTACTACAAATCCCATGAGCCTCGGGGGAATGTCACATGCGCCTCGGGGGAATGTCACATGTTGCGACTTTGCCAATGGGGCAGCTGCATTTGCAGTTAAGGCCTTTTTACTGCAAGTGGGCTCGCGCTGGCAGATTTGAATAGAGACAGTTAAGATAGGCTGCAGTTACATGTTGCTAGGCAACCATTGAAGCTGTGAGATGATGCCAGTTTTAGGCAGTTGAGGGAGACAGTTAAGATTAGGACAGTTAATGGAGATGACAGTTATAACAGTTGAGAGACACAGTTAGCACACTTAAAAAGGGACAGTTCCCTTTATCCCTTAAAAAGGGATAATATTATTATTATTATTATTATTATTATTAATTATTAGTTCAGGCAGTTAAGGGAAAGACAGTTGAGGAGTTAGGAGTGAATTATTGAGCTAGAAGACAGTGAGTCAGTGTGCTAGGAGATAGGAACCCAAAAATGTGTGGTGGACTAGAGGCAAATACTGACCCAGAAGTACTGATCCTGAATGGGAAGGGGCACAGAGGGAAACTTGCCCTGAAGAGAACATTATACAGGGAACCTGTCTAATGAAGTATTGTGCTCTATATGAGAACAATTGATCCTGTGCAAGCCTGGAATTGTTGTTAAATAGTTACATATAGTTACCTAGTAGATGAGGTTGAAAAAATGTGCCGTACAATAAAATACCTGTGAGTTCTAAAAGATCCTGGCGCCCTATTTTTGTCCTGTTCTTCCAACCACCAACTATCATCCATTACAGCCAAGGCCTGAACCCAGCAGAGGAAACCCTGAGATCACAGGTAACTGACCGAGGATCTAACACTCTAATCCCATCAGGAGCGGGGCAGAACCCTGTTCACACATGTACATCCTATCTTCTGCGGCGGGGGGGGGGGGGATAGGGGTGTTAAATATATATATTATATATTCAAGGGGAACCGCTGAGGAAGGTCCTCCTGGGGACTGGAATGTCAGAATATGTTTGCCTGATGGATCAATAAACTCTATTACGCCCCGTTTTGTGCTGGTACTTTGATCACCCTGTGATCTCACCCTCCTATTGTCAAAAAACTCTATTGTACACCTCCCGCCTCTCTGCTGAGTGTTTTGTCCCATATATATGTAACACACACATATACACACGCGCACACACGTGCACACAAGCGCGCACATGCACACACACATATTTATATATATATATAGCATAAAAATGTATGCAGAGCTGTACATTATACAGTAGAGGCAGCGATTATTCTAACAAAAACCAGTGGCAATTACCCAAAAGACCCAGGTACACCCAGGTACATTCTGAATACATTTCCTTAAACTAGACCCAGCATTTTTGCATTGATTATTGGCCTATCAGATTAACAGCGGGGGTCCCTGGCAGTCCCATTCAAACTGAATTGGACTGCCAGGGATCCCTGCTGTGTTAATCCTATGGGTCGTTAGTCAATGCAGAAATGCCTTAAACGTGCCTCAAACTAGCCCAGAACATACCCAGCACATACCCTGAATGTAACCCGGCTAGTTTAAGGCAAATGTTAGAATAAGCGTTGCCTCTACTGTATGTGTTTGAATACAATGAGTCGGAACTTACAATGTAATTCTTGGTGTTTGAGGCACAGGGAAATAAAGGTTCTAAATAAGTGGTGTTCAGCCATAATACACTTTCCAAAACCAAGAGACACCTTAAGGTCCACTCATTTAAAAAAACATGAACTAATTAAGATACAAATTGACGGCAAACTATCGCTGAATCCATAAAGACTATGCAATAACCACTGTGCGTTTATGCTATGCCAGGGGTGTGCAAACTGGGGGGGGGGGTGCAAGACTTTTTGGGGGGGGGGGCATGGTGGTAACAGAGACCCCGCGCTGAGACCCGAGGCCTCTGTAAAATTATTTACCCGGCTTCAGTCACGCGGCTCCTTGCCAATGCGGCATCAAATGAAGCCCGTTGCCATGGAGATCTGACGTCAAATGACACCACGGGTCACATGACGTCACATGACCCCGCAGCATCATTTGATGCCACATTAGCGGTGAGGGGGGGCGTGACTCTGGAGAGCAGACGGGGGGGGTTGCAGCGCAGGAAGTTTGCGCACCCTTGTGCTATGCCATAACACATTTTCAGCTCTGGAAGACACTTTATGGCCCATACAAGTGAATAGGCCGTGAGGCATCTTCTGCCACTGGAAAGTATCTTGTGGCATAACCTGCTTAGTAAGCAATAGTCGCCCAAAGTTACTTTCCAGACATTACAAAGACGCTGGGACTCACATGCTTCACCGGCAATGTTCTCACTGCTACACCCCACTCCTCCAAACAAATATATACATCTACAAATAGTAATGTTCTATCATTGTATATAAAGGCTTTCTAAAAGGTGATACCAACCAAGGCTCATTTTATTAAGCAGGTATCATAGCAATGCCGAGGTTAACAAACCGTGCTGGCCAGCTACCCAGGAATCAGGATGCTTGCAAATGTTCAATTCAGCATTCTGAGGATTTAGCAACGGCTCGTTAGATTGCAATGCAGTTTAATCACAGCCTATTCCCCACCAACCATAACCACCCTTCTTTCTGACCAGCCTTACTGAGCCCTGGCAGGCAGGGATTAGACAGCCTGGCCGGCATTCCTGTACTGTAATTGCTGCCAGGTGCTGTTGATACCTTTAACCCAGAGCAGATCTTAACCCTTTCAGCAGCAGGTGGAAAAATAGCTGTATGTAGTCTTCTGCTAATATGTAATGTGAATGTGCTCAGAAGTGATATTTCTATTTGCTGCACACTGTACGGTGGTATATAATGTGTGATTGAAACCTATTCCAACTTCACATTGCAAAGCCAGTATAACCAGCCTCACACTGAGGAGACCCAAAAGTTTTAAATAGCTGTCTGTGAGTAGGTTTACTGGCTCTGCACTTCTTTAACCCAGGGTGTACTGAAAAGCTGTGTAATGTGGTAGGCATAAGCTTATAATAAATAATACAATGAACATGAAGTAAAAGGTGACACTGTGTGCTCATTTGCATGTCATTACCCAGAATCCCTGGCTGCAGTGGAAGCACTGTATGCAAAGAGATAATGTGGAAAGGCAGGTTGCAGACATGTCTGAGACGTGTGAATGTGCTCACAAGTGATATTTGTATTTGATGCACACTTTACGGTGGAGGCTTTTTGTTACTTTTTTTTACCCACCATAATTTAAATAATCTGTGGCTAATATGTAGAGATGGGCAAAATACATTTGGGGCAAATTTGGATCTGCAGCAGATCGGCCGGTTACTTTGGCCTGCAGATTTCAAACAATCAATCTGTTAAAGGGTGATTTACGGATTTTTTATTATTTTTTTATTATTATAACCAAGACACTCTGCGGATTCTGCAACCCGTGGACGGATCTGTAGAATCCAATCATCAGATGCAGCAATCCGTGGGCAGGTTGTTAAGAGTCCGCCCATGGATGGCTGAATCCACGGATTGGATTCTACAAATCCACCCACGGGTTGTATCCATGGCGTTTTTTGATGAATCTGCACTGATCGAAACCGCCCAAATTCGTTTGTGGATTTTACAGCGAAAAAAACGGGAACTGGATTTGGGTGGATTTGCCTATCTCTACTAATATCTACAGAATCTACAACTGATAAAATCCATTTATATTTCTTTCTCCGGGTTGCGGCCCCTTAGGATTACCGGACCTGTATAGGAAGATTCATTTTTTGTTTGAACATTGACTGATTTGCACAGTACTGTATCTTCCAGGAGATCCACATTTATGTGGCTATCCTACTCCATTCTATACTGTATGTTTGAGTATGATTGTTGTTCTTTGTGGCGTTAACAGACTGTGTCAACAAATATAAACATATCTCATTATAAAACTGTGCTATCTCCTCCACTAACTCTTCCCATAACCAGTCACTGTTGCAACTGGAGCAAAATCAAAGCAAAGTCATCTTAATATTGATGCAAAGAGAAGTAGAGTCAAAACAATGTAAATTGCATCAGTTTTTGGAGCAATGATATAGTTTGCCCAACTTGATAGTGCACTTAATGCATACCTATTTGAGAGTGCCACTAACACTATTGTGACATTCCAGTAACATTCACTTTTAAGACAAGCAAGACATTTAAAATAAGTTAAGACATTTATGTAGAGGATGTGTTTATTAACACCAATGTTAAATTGTAGAATTTACTTAGACCAGTAAGAAGATGAATCAAGTCAACGAAATCCACCTATCCTTCGCAAACTTTCTGACATGTGTGAAATGTAAAAAAAACCTGGATGCTGATGGATAGAATACATTTTTTTAATGCTCTTTAAGATGTCTGAGAGCTTGATATATTATATATAGGCCCCTGGTTTTGGATACAGGGTAGAGGATGTGAAGGAGAAGAGTGTGGTCCACAGTATCAAACGCTGCTGAGAGGTTGAGTGTAATGACCTTTGTCTTTGGCAGCATGGAGGTCATTAGGTTTTTTGTGTGATGGATGTTTCAGTGGAGTGAGCAGTCTGGAAGCAAGATTGGAGAGGATCTATGAGAGAATAGGAGGTAAGAAAATGGAGAAAGCAAGAGAGTACAAGGCAGTCAAGAAGTTTAGAGGCAAACGAAAGGAGGGAGACAGGTAGTCAAACTTGCAGTTTTTGAGTACAAGAATACCTGTTTCGTTATTGAAGAAGGTGAGAAAGGTACCAGACTGGAGGGAGGAGTAGAAAATGTGTGAGAGTGCGGGGATTAGAGTATGAGCAAGAGGTTTGAGCAGATGGGAGGAAATGGGGTCAAAAGGGCAGGTGGTAGAAGGAGAATACGAGATCAGTAGCAACACATCCTTCTCAGTGATGGAAGAAAAGGAGTCAAGGAATGCAGAAGGAGAGTTAGGAAGAGGAGATGTAGAATATGAGGAGGATACAGAGGGTATGCCTTTATGAATATAATCCACCTTTGTCTTGAAATAGCCAGAAAAGTCCAGAGGTGAAAAGTAGGAAGAAAAAGAGGTCATAGATGGTGGTCTGAGTAGAGAGACAGAGAAGAGCCTGTGTTTTGTGGGATAGACTTGTGAGTGTTGAAGAAAAGTAGTTTTGTTTAATATGGGAGAGGGCAGAGTTGAAACAGCAGAGGGTTGTTCAAAACGAATAAACCAGAGCGCAGACAAAAAAATACTTGCAACTTATGACAGCGGACCAGTTAAAAAATGTATTAATTTAAAAACATATGCAACAAAAAAACATATGCAACAAAAAGTCCTGACAGATCCTCTAACGCGTTTCATGCAAAGGGTGCTTTATCAGGGACAAAATTGTAGGGATGGAAGTTCCTGAGAGTATGAGCTTTTCTCCAGAGGCGTTCAGAGGAGCGAGTGCAGGATTGCAGCATGCATGTATGACAGTTTAGCCAGGGTCTGGGGTTTGAAGGGGTTTAGAGTGGCAGAGAGAAAGAGGGGCATGCAGATCAAGAGGACTATAGGGCAGAGTTATAGTTCATGACAAGGTTGTAAGAGTCTGTAGCGGAGCAGAGAGAAGAGAGGACAGATAACAAAGTGGAGTAAAGAGCCGGTAGATTAATGGAATGCAGGTCTCTGCAGAAACAAGAGGTAGAGAGAGGTGGAGAAGGGTAGAACTGGGGGAGAGAAAATTAGATGGATGATGATAAGACAGAGGAAAGGGGTAAATGGAGAAATCAGAGTGGAAAGTTTATTTTGAACTAGAGGTCCAGGTAGTGGCCCTCCAGCTTGCTGCAGTCCTTGGGTTAAGGCCAAAATAAGAGGTTAGATAGAGAAAGAGGGGAGAACGGACATCAATATGGCAGTTTAAGTCCCCAAGGAGAAGAGAAGGGGAGTTGGAGGGGAGAAAGAAGGAGAGCCAGGATTCAAAGTCAAAGAGAAAGACAGAAGGGAGATGAGTAGAGGTAGGTGGGTGATAGATCACCACCACGTGGAGAGGGAAAGGAGTACAAAGCTGTTCAGTTGAGCCTCAAAGGATGGAAAATAAAGAGAGGAAGGAATAGGAAGTATTTGGCAATGGCAGATTGAACAGAGGAGCCTCATGTCTGCACCCCTGCCATCAGGGCACGGAGTGTGGGAGAAAGAAAGGCTACAATAAGAGAGGGCAGCTTCCAGTGCAGAGTCAGACTGAGTGAACAAAGTTATAGCTAAAAGGATGTGTGAGCTAAAAAGTTGTGTACATATTGGAACTTGTTAGAAAGGGAGGGTGTTTTCTAGAGGGAACGGGAAGGGAGGTTGACAGGGGATGGGTATGAGGTTAGGGGAGTTTACACCACGAGGACGACACGTTGGATGTGGGAAGTGAGGGTGAGAGCATGTAGAAATTAAACAGGCAAGGATTGGGAGGGATATTCCCATATGCAAGGAGGAGAGGCACAGAAAGAAAGAGTATTTGTAAGGAGGACTTGTAGAGGTGTTTTTTATTGCAGGGTCTATTGCTGAGTAGTGTCAAAAGACGCAGATAGGAAAGAAGCTCATATGAACTGATAAGTGGGAAGGAAGGAGACATGGAGATATATTAATGTAGTTAGAGGAATAAGGATAGTAGAGAGAATGGTGTATTTTGGATAAAGCAAATATAAATAGTAGAGGAAGCATAGCAGTGGTGGTAGCGCTAGTAGAGTGTTCAGTGGCGATAGTGGCTAAGCAGTGGCATGGGCAATGAAGTTAGGATAAGAGTAAATGGTAAGATGTTAAAAATAAACCATTTATGAGTGGTAATGCTCAAGAATGTTGATAGAAGAGTGCTCCTTCTTGGCTTCATTTAGTGCTCTGATTAATGTAACATACACATTTATATATTCCTTTTTTTGCTAGTGGTCTACTCCTGCATACGACTTTACCTTTTGTATTGGGTTCTAGTTTCATATGGTTGCCTTTGTCATCCTATGCAATGTGAGCTTTAGTTAGCTCACTTCGTCATTGTCATTATTCTAATTGATTTCATATGTCTCTATGTTTCTTTGTATAATCAACCTTCGGCTGATTGCCCTCTGTGTTATTGTAACTAGGCTTGTGCTGTCATGTCTCTGTTCTGACTGGCTGTTTCTTCCTTACATGTCTTGTCCTCGGGAGTACAGTATGTTCGAATTTCCATCTCCTGCTGGATAGCGTCTCTCCGTTATTATAGCCAACATTTGGAACCGATCGGCTTCCGTTCTGTGTGACGTATGATGGGACAGAATGACATCATCGCCTCAGTCCCTTATCTGTAGCTTCAGATATCAGTTTCACTATTGGCAGCATTTCTTTCTGATCTGATCCCGTGACGGACGTTGTTGTTTGCTCCAGATTCAAATGTTTTTTTTCTGCTTGATTACTTTGTTGTCTGGTAACAGGTAGCTGGGTACACACAGGTAACTCCTAAAGGGAAGTACTGCAGTTATTTAGAACCACCATGGAGACTGTGATGGCAGATACAATAGACTTGTTCAAAAAAAGGTTGGACATCTTTTTAGAAAGGAAAGGTATACAGGGATATTCCAAATAAGTAAACATGGAAGAATGTTGATCCAGGAAATAATCCGATTGTCATTTTGGAGTCAGGAAGGAAGAGCGAAAGTACACATTTTATCAATCATCATCTGAGACAGCACGAGCGCAGAACACTATTATTTGTGTACCAACTGGAACCTGGTGATTGGGTGATGGTAAAGGTTTTCCAAAGTAAACACATATTGCAAACCAGGTGGAAGGCCCGTATCAAGTACTTTTAACAACAAAAACTGTAGTAAAAGTCGCTGAACTTACATCTTGGATACGTGTCACATTGCAAATTGGTATCAGTAATTACGGATCAATTTACACACGTATTCAAAGAACTAAAGGACTGAGATTTTTATAAGAAACTACTAATAACAGAAACAAGTTCTGAGTATCGTGCTCAGTAAATCAGGGAAACATGTAGTTTGATAAAGTCCTGAATTATAAACATAGTGAAATGTTGGACAAACTCTGCTAAATGTCCAGTGAGACTCCTAGACCCAGTGCATAGAATGCTCCTATTAGGGATTAATGAGATAACAGTTCATGTGGTGATGACTGACAGTAACTGAATAAATATTCCTGTCAGAATATGCCACTAGAACACTGAACCTGGAGTAGCACTAGTATAATGGCCACAGTCTCCTTATCTTAATAAAGGAAAGAGAGAGTACTCACATAGTTGGCAGCTCATCCTGTGTGTGTGCATCACGCCAGTCAGTAGCATGGAAGGTAATCCAAAGGATCAAAGCGGAGCACAACTGTGAAAAAGATGGGGGCTAAACACCAGCAAGAGGGTTAAAAAATGGTAAACTTTAGTCCATGGTATACGAGCAACACAAAGTCAAGCACTCTGACGCGTTTCGGGCAGCACAACCTGAGTCAAAGAGTATGTTCACGTCCGATCATACTCCCACAGTTATAGAGGATCCCCCGCCCCAAATGGTCAATGACACGCTTTGGAATGTAGCGAAAAACCCCGCGGGCAAATCTAACTGGCAGAACCAATACACCAATCAACAGCCCGCAGTCGGATGCACCTCCCGTATGTGCGGAGGATCCTATACAACAAAGCAGGAGCTAGTACACGATACAAAAATCACAAACGTTAAACATTTCACAAAAAACATATTGCTAACCATATAACAACAATTTTTTTAAAACAACGAACTAGCCTAATACGAGGAAGAATAATGCGGGGTGAACGGTTTCTTCCCAGATAAAGACTCTAAGTCCAGGTAGTCACTTCTAGCAACAATGAATCAGCACTAGTAATTAAGGTATAATATAAGTGGTCAATGAAACAAATGTATTCTGCTGCAGAAGAAAAGAGGCATATTGTGGTGGAACATAAATAGAGGGACCAATAACCTCTAACTAGATGTTCCACCACATGAAGGATGAACAAGTATGCATATCGGCTCAACACAAACAAAGGAATCTAAAATGTATATAAAGCCTGCTTGGGCTCTCCCCTGGCAGAGAGTCTGTGACACGGTAAACAAAAGCCACCAGTTATATGCCTGGAAAACCTATGTCTAGTCTGCAGTGCAGCACTGACTAGGTTAACTTCAGCTGGGAACCTCAGGACAATTAGTTGGATCCTAGCTGCCTAATCAAGGTGTGTTAAAACCCAGGCTGTAGACACATGGAGGCTGTCTGTTGAGGAGTGAGGAGTAAGCTGCTAAAGAGATTGCTAAAGAGATTTCCTGATACAAGGTCTGATTAGAAAAGTAGATGAATTGTGAACTGTCTGTCCCCTGCATAGAAAAGGGCAACTGCCATATACACTGTCTGCTAAAGAGAAACTGTTTTTGTCTGTCTGCTGAAGAAAAGCCATTTTCCTTTTGTTGCTGATGAAAAGCTATTTTTGGTTTGTGTGCTGTATATTTTTCAAGGCTAAATAAAAAGCCTTGTCAAGAAACCCCCGCGTGTGTAGTTGCATGTACCCTGCAACAGAGTCTCATTGACATTTGTGTGTATGATCAAACTCTGTGCTGTATAGGCAATAAACTACTCATTATCCAAGAACCCGTATTTGTGAGTTTGCAAACAACGCGATGACGTATTTTAGTTTTTTGGTCTGCCTATCGCAGTTTTTCCCATCCTTATTACCAGAGCCTTTTATCCTCTCTTTTTATTGAGTGTATCTCAGAGGTTTGACTAGGAGCATTGGATAAGCATCTATTATCATTCCTATTACTACATATGCCATTTTGCTACCGCTGTAATTTTGTTAATTCTGAGCTCTGATTTTTGTACTTGTTTTGGTTGTACACAATACATGGTGTTTGCTTCTCTTATATATACATAGAGTAAATGACTTATGTTCATTGCAACTTGGTTTTTATCTTTTCGAGTGTGGGTTCCCACTTTCTAGGTTCTATACTTTATTCTGACAGATATAGGGGTTCATCTGGGTTCCCTGCAACAGTATATGTTTTGTCCCCATTTCTTTAATATGAGTGCTGATTAGTACCACTTTTTACAAACATTGGCACTGTAATTACAACAAATAATACACATTGCAAAATAATCTTTAAGATCAACTTTAACAACAAATGACAAATTACAAAAAGCCCCAGTGCTACATGCAACCTGACAAATTAAATAGTAAAATACGTATCTGTTTATCTGATCATAAGTAAGAGTCATTTAGTTCAATTCTTTGGCCAAAATATTTTACGCCTACAACCATGTCACAGTATGGCTCTAACACCTGCTAAAAACTCTCCTAACCTCTGTAATGGAGGAAGAACTGTCTTAATAGACAGGTCATTCATAGGTGCATAATAAGACCTGCTATTTAAAAGGAGGGACGGGCAAGCTTGAAACCAGGCAGTAGGGGTCACAAACCTCCAAATTGATTATCAATTGAGTTATTCTTATGCATCTGTGGAAGATCGGTCTATTAAGACCACTCTCCCTCCATTACAGAGGTTATACGTGCTTTTTGTAGGTGTTAGAGCCATACCGTGACATGGTTGTAGGCGTAAAACATTTTTGCCAAAGAGTTTAACTAAATGACTCTTACTTATGAGCAGATAAACAGATAAGTATTTTCCTATTCAATTTGTCAGATTGGATGTAGTCCTGGGGATTTTTGTCTTTTGTTGTACACATGAGGTCACAATGCTAGGTACAATCTTTTTGACACAAATATATATGATGTGGTGGTTTGGGTTCTGAGCTTACAGGGGTTGCGGTGTGTGTTTACAACTTTAACACCAAACATGCAGTTAGGGGATTTATCTTATCTAAGCTTGGATCCATAGTGCTGTGGACAGACTGACTTTCCTTACAGTAGTTTTGCTCCCCTGCCTATTACAACAAGGTAAAAGGTAATGTCAATCACTTAGTACTTACTTCAGTGAAGTATGACAATGATGTACTGTAGTCTTTGGCATTGTTATATCATTCACAACACATCACAGTATCACAGTCTTTCCATGTGTTGATACAACATGTTGTTATATCACAACATAATGACCAATGGCAAAGATTTCATATTTATAAATAGGAGAAAATATTATCATACAGTCACTCTTTAACAAAGATATTTTGCTGAAATGTTTGACAATTAAATGCACTTTTACAAATAGGTCTCAGTGTAATTAAATCTATCATTAGTATAAAATACTGCATCTGGTAAGTTAATTACTTTTTTTTTGGTATTATTTATTAGAATTTAATGACTGTTATAGTATGCCATCCCATTTAAATATTCAGTAGCCATCATTTATAGAATACAAGAGAAAACATTAGATTCAAATGCGGAATGGGACTACTGTACCTGAAATGTAATTAAGAAAAGCGTGAAAGTATTTGTCATTACTGACCAGAAGATTCCTAGGAGAGATTAACATTAAATATGATAGCTACCATGGAAACCCATTCAGTAAAAGTATTATGCATTTTACTTCTGTGGCCAGAATTAAAGAAAAATGGATTATGATTGCACCATTTCAACATTAGCATTCATGTCAGTGCATGCTGCAATTACATGCTTATGTACACATGCTGTATGTAATATGCAATAGATTTATGGGGCAATGTTACTTAGTACTGGATTCTGATACACTGTATAGATCAGTGTTTTCCAACAGGGGTTCCTTTTAACCCTTGGGTTTCATAGGCATCCCTGCCATTAGAGAGGGTTGGGGTTCCTTACAATGCATCTGATCTCAGACGCGCTATTAGAGAGGGTTGGGGCTTCTTACAATGCATCTGATCTCAGACACGCTATTAGAGAGAGTTGGGGTTCCATACAATGCATCTGATCTCAGACACGCTATTAGAGAGGGTTGGGGTTCCTTACAATGCATCTGATCTCAGACGTGCTATTAGAGAGGGTTGGGGTTCCTTACAATGCATCTGATCTCAGATGCGCTATTAGAGAGAGATGGGGTTCCACAGAACGTCACAATATAACTATAGTGTTCCTTAACCAAAAAAAAGTTTGAAAACCACTGGTATAGAAAATGTGCAAGGCTTGCCTTTTTAACGTGTGTGGCTTTTTGTAGCATGTCTGGAATGGCAGTAGGGGTGCTTGCCTCTTGCTGGTACAAAATAGGCCAACCACAAAATTGTGATCGTGCAAAACTTGGGCTTTTGAGAAAAACTTTGGAAAGGACTAAGGTGATGGGTTTACAAATAAGATACAAAGAGCACTAAGATATAGTATAATAGTCATATAATTTTATCTCTGTATAGTTACACGGTTGCATAGTAGATGCAGTTGAAAAACGACATATGTCCATCATGTTCAACCTGTGCTAAATTTAGACAATAGTTACTAATGCTATGTTTGTATTTAAATTGTTTTGATCCAGAGGAAGGCAAACAAAAACTGCAGTGAAACTCATCTGATGATGTCCCATAAAGGGAAAGAGAAATTCCTTCCTGACTCCAAATATTGGCAATCAGATTTCTCCCTGAACCAACATGCTTCCCATGTTTACTTGGTACAGTATCTCCTTGTATACCTTTCCTTTCTAAAACAAATGTCCAACCTTTTTTTTAGAAAATATCTATTGTATCTGCCATCACAGTCTCCATGGGTAATGAATTACACATTTTAACTGCCCTTACTGTAAAGAAGTACTGTATCACACCCTCACTGCCATTTTCCCGCCATTCCATAAGGGCATTTAATGCAGGGTCAGGTCAATTAATAAATCCGGCATAAGCTAGGTGGAGAGAGTCTTTACTAATGCATTACAACTCAAGTGAAATGCGTCTCTTCTGCTGCTCACTCCATCTGCAGGGAAGGATAGGTCTTTCATCAGCAGCCATTTTAGAAACAGAGAAGGGACTATAAAATGGATCCTTACAACCTGAAATGACCGTGCTTATCTTTCCCTCTGCCAAGTTTTAATTTGCCCCCGCGATACATGTGATTTGTGAGTAGCGGTCATAGTAGATATGATAAGATACAAAAAGTATTTGTAGTAATTATTCTAACAAACAAAATCCTAAATGTGTAGTACGTGCGCTACACACTGTCTCACAACAGATGCTAGCTCAATTAAAAAAAACACACATCAGTGCGGCTCCGTTCTCCAATGAATTATTAACCTGTTGTGTTTGGCCACATTATTAGATGATTGCTGTATTACGGTGCTGAAAGAAAAAACCTGCCAAACACTTAACACCTTTGCAACTTCCTCTGTGCAGATAAATAAATCATATTTTCTATGCATACCTTTTACTTTATTATAAACACACCAAGAATACTTGTTGGTAACATAATGTACTTTCATAATAGACTCAATTTCCTGTGTAAGAAAAGATAGAGTTGAGGTGATTAGTTTCCAGGAGAAATGTGTGACTTTTACATACCGGCGAATAGTATTGGATAAGCACTGTACACATCCCTTAACGTGTCGTGTCTCCCTGTTTCTGTTGTTATGGCTCCTCCCACCCCCCCCCCCTAATGCATTTTCACATTAAATTATGGTCCTGCCCCTTTAAAGCTGCAGAACAAAAGAAAAGATATGGTGCAGACATAATGTAGACATTTTTATATATGGATAAAATTTAATAACAAGTTAAAAATTCACTCACAAAAGTAAAGTAATGTATAGAAGTATATTTGCCTGTAGTTAGAGACCGCAGACTCTTTCTGCCTCTGGTAGTGATCAGCTGCTGCTTTTCTACGTTTCCTCTGGCGCTTGGGATCTTAACCGCTGGAGCCTTTAAGGTGTTTAGAGGGCGATAAGGTGCTTCTGTGAGTGAGTGGTGACCTCCGTTAGTCCGCAGAGGTCATTCCTGCATTCCGTGAAACTTCCCAGAGTCCTCAACCGGCGTCCTTGTTGTTGCGGCAACCACCCGGATGTGACGTGTGAGTCCCGGAATTAGAACTTCACTTCATGCGCATTTATGTGAACGGAACTCAGGGCTTGCTGCAAGTATCGAGTCTTAGCTTGAGGCTGCTACTGGACGTGTCGCAAGTCTGTGTATGTGTGCTGCTTCATCCAACGCGTTTCCTCCACTTTCATGTGGCTTCGTCAGGGATACCAAGCAATATCCTACGCGTTTTTTGTTTTGTTTTAATAAATCAGTTCGGTATTATGAGAAAATACTTGTAGCATTACATTTTTTTTTTTTAATCAACTCTAATTGACTTTTTTTTAATGTATTATAATGTAACAAGCATTTTTTGTTTCTATAGCAACCATTTACAAAGTCACATTCTCTTCTTCTTCTGAAACCGGCATTGGCACACTCCTTTGAGCCCTGCACCAATTTTATCTAGTTACTGCCTGTTCACATGATCTTTCCCACAGAACTTTGTGGTTGTGGTCCTCTTCTGCTGCACTGACAGCCATTTAGTGAACCCCCGAGCTGAATCTTCACCGATCGATCACAGGAGAACAGATCGATTGGTAATTTAGCTAATTACATATCATCGTGTGGATTGTATTGATGCACATATTAAAGTGGCGCAAATAAAAAAGAAAATCGGCAGTTTGGACTGCAGCTTTAAGGAAGAGAAAACAGTACTTCACCGCCATGGCTTTTCTAAAGATGTACTGTAGTGCTGCTCTGGGAATCATGGCTCTCTCTCCGTAAGTGCAATGTGAGTTAATGCAAAACTTGCAAAAACTTTAATGGAAAAGAAACATTTATTTCAAACACTATAGAGATGTCTTTCAATGACTACTCCTATATAATTATGATGTTGAATGTTGCTTTAATGGCACCTCAGAAAAAACCTTTCTAACGTGGGCTGAATTTGTCTGATCTTTTGTGCTGCAGGTTGTATAATAAAGAATGAGTAGAGAAGGAATGGCTCAGTGAGTAAAGACACCGACTGGTACTGAGTTTGAATCAGTATAACCTGGTTCAATTCACCTTCCTGTGTCCTTGGGCAAGTCACGTTATCTCCCTGTGCCTTAGGCACCAAAAACATAGATTGTAAGCTCAACAGGGCAGGGACTGTGTCTGTAAAATGTCTCTGTAAAGCGCTACGTAAAACTAGCAGCGCTATACAAGAACAAACTATTATTATTTCAGTTGCAATTTAATTATATCAGGTAAGCTAATGCAAATGTAAGTTTTTAGAGAGTCGAAATTTACATTACACCTACGAATGGACAGCCCAGTAATGAACGGGAAGAATTGACAGGGATTTTAAAGAAGGACAAGATATAATTAATGTCCGGTCTTTATTAATATCATCCTCTAGAATATTACAACAATCCTAAATTAAAACACGATGAGATCCAATATCTGTACTGAAAAGATTATGATGACCAAACAATTATTTTGAGTATGTGTAAATCTGGACCACTATCCCAAGACCCTGATGCACAGCCCACGTAGTATAAAAATAAGTAAGAAGACCGCATGTACTAGAGACATGGCCGCCAACAGAAGTCTTTGGTAAGAGCCCTACCCACAGCCTCGGAGGAGCCTACCTGATTCCTCAGAGGGGTTTACCTGCAGCCTCAGAGGGGCCTACCTGCAGCCTCGGAGGGGCATACCTGCAGCCTCGGAAAGGCCTACTTGCAGCTTCGGAGGGGCCTACCTGCAGCTTCGGAGGGGCCTACCTGCAGCTTCGGAGGGGCCTACCTGCAGCCTCAGAGCGGCCTACCTACAGCCTCGGAGGGGCCTACCTGCAGCCTCGGAGCGGCCTACCTACAGCCTCGGAGGGCCTTCATGCGGTTGCCTGCAGATGACTGTTGGAGGGGAGGGCCGTTACATGCAGATCGGGCCCTACATGTTAGGGATGCTGGCAGGAAACAAGGGGACCTTGACTCACCGGGCCCGGGAAAGCAGTCCTCCCCTGTAAGTGGCCCTGATTAGGGAATGGGATGGGTAGCTACAGAACAGAAAGCTGCAAAGAGTCCTTGTTTTTAGGCTTCCTCTGCATGTATTTAAAGAGGCAGTCCTTCCTAAAACCAAAGTGTACTAATACCCAGGGCCGCCGACAGGGGGGGAACATTCGCGACAGGTGTCCCGGGCCCGGTGGCAAAGTGTACTAATACCAGTGAAATGTTTTAGGTGTTAAACCTGGCTGATGGATGCTCATTCTAACAAAATCTGACATCTATAGGTATACCTACTTTGTGTCGAGCTGAATGATCTACAAATGGGAAATTGTTTGTATTATAGGAGCTAGCAGAGGTGAACTAGGGGGGAGGTGAGCAGAGCAGCTGCTCTGGGGACAGCCGGATAGGGAGCACAGAAATTCCCACTGGCGGAGTCTTGAACTCAGTTGAATTGGGAAATTCACTGTTTTGGACGTCTGGGATCAGGCCAGAAAGGGAGACATTTAGAATGCCTATATTGTGGCGAATATTTCACCAGTTTCTTCAACTTCCTTCTATTTTATGTCATCCTTAATTTTGATTACGGTTTTTAATTTTTAATTCTGTGGCAGAAAAAGTGAAACATTGTTACATGTGTTCTCTTAAACAATATAATAAAATGATATGTATATTCGCACCTTAAAAGAACATACAGTACTACTGTACATCCTCACAGAATATTGAAACATATGTGTCATCTACTGTACATCTTCCTTTTCCATTTTGTCATGTGCTAATTGCAGAGATATATAAAATAAACTAATCTCAGAGCTGTACCATCATTAAAATGGCACGGAAAGCTGAACTGCTATTTACGTGCATAAATATGCAGCTCACTAGTATTTTAACACGGAGGTCATATTACTCACATACATTCATCTACATTTAATTGTACTGCAATTGCAAATCTTTTGCAAGCATTGCCTGGCACCTTTTTATAGTGTATTTTTATCCATGCCTAAAAGCGGTCGTTTTTCTCGTTGCCACATAATTGTGAATTAACTGTAAGTACAGTATTTTCTTCATTAAAGGCCTTTCATCGGATTTTATATATGAACCACCATCGCTTTTCCTTTAGAATATTAAACAAAATAACCCCATTTACAATACAATTCACTGTATTCAGAAGAGCTGATTAAATGGCTGTTATATTTCACATATGACTTGTTGCTAAATTTAACACCCAATGGATTGTAAAGAAACAAAAAGCATTAGGGAACTGAGCACAAATGTTCTTTAAATGATGATATCATCATTACTTTTTATTTAATAATATTATTATTATTACTGTTAATTATTTTGATGCCAATGCACTTGTATGGCCAAAGTAATTTCCTAATTTTTGTAATAAGACGTCCATTGTGCTTGTCTGGGATATCCGCGTTCTATACCAAATAAAGTGCCATTTTGTGTATTTTCAGAAATAATTACTTTTAATACAATTAATTTTGGTTGAGTTAATGTTCTTACAAAATGAAAGTGTGGTGAATTTTATAAACGCCCAAGTCAGATATAGAGACACATCACTATTTTCAGTGTACATAATGTGACAAACCAATGATGCATGTAGGTACATGTTATATTTTCTAAGAGTAGACAAATAGTGGAATCCTGTGATGATTACCCAAATGTAATCTAAATATGATAGATACGTTAATACATTGCTTAGTATTATATTTCTGTGTGGGTAAAGGGTACATTTCTGCAACTCCACCAAGTACAGTTTTACTGTTACAAATATGGGAGATCCTTTGAATGAAATAGGGCACTACCAATGTCAATCAAGGGTAATGGGAATATTTGTGGGAATACACTTGTGTTTATGGGGTTTTATGGAATTGTAGTGTTCTAAATAAAATGTTTATTCCAATAAGATTGTTACCTTCAGCTGGGATGTCCACTTTCAAAGACACCACACATATATGCACTTACGCAGTTACAGTATGCCTCCATCCTGATTGCGGTCAAGCCCAGGAAAACTTTGACCTCTACGGAATGAGAGCCATCACTTTTCGGTATCTTCCATTTTTAGGAGTTTGAGCCATTCCTTGCAATGACGGCCCTACTTGCATGTTGCAACTATCTTTTCCACTATAGCTGGATATGTTATTCAAGCTTTCATAGTATGGTTGAACCTACTATCACAAGTGCCTCTATACATCTTCTGAAGATCAACCAGGGACACAGCCCCCGCATACACTAGGGCCAGAACAACTAAGCCCCATGGATGAAAGGATTAATAACATAATACATTTTTATGGAGAGGGTTCCTCCTTCCACCTCAGGTCAAAATGACACATGACCCAGCTTTCTCCTGAGAACCTAGGACGTGTTAGGAGAGGAGTGGTTGAATATCTCTATAAATAGGTTTTTGTTTATTATTTTCTTCTTGAAACCACCTAGGCAGCCTGAGTAGCAGGGGCAGCGTGGGGACAGAATATGAGCCCTTCAGTTGCAGGCTAGAAGGAGGAAAGAGGATGATGTTTATAAACTGTCTAAGAGCAGCGAAGGGAGACTACCTTTACAGTGAGTAAGGACACTTACTTTGTAAACAATGGCACTGAATTTGAAGAAGGAGAGCATGGTTCAAATCCCGGTATTGTTTTTTTGTGAACTTGGTCAAGTAACGTTATCTCGCTGTGCCTCAGGCACCAACAACATAGATTGGAAGCTCATCTGGGAAGAGTCGGTGTCATTAAAAAAAATCCTATATCCTGTGTACCGTGCACTATACTGTAAATATGATACGCTGAGTTCCAATGGGAGAAAAGTTATATGAAATAAAATTATTATTATTACAATCATCTCCAGTATAAGGAAGACAGCTTTAAGGCACAGTGAATACAGTAGGAGCCATGAGTGATTGACCTTCACACTACTGTAGATTCTCTAACACAAGTCACAATATGGACAATGTCACTATTGAATGTAACTACTTGTTTAAAGAAGCACTTAATGTTTGGGAGTATAACATCACGAACGAAACAGAGTTAGCCATGTTACTGCATATGCAATTGAGTTTTTACTTTAGGTACTGTAGGAAATGATTTATTTAAACAAACATACAGTAACATCTAATTTTAGGATATGGTTTAGATAGCTACACTCTTAATGAGCGCGATCTAACATACGTAACTTAACAGGAAGGGGAAATAGTGTATACAGTTTCATTTAATACATGCTACTTTATGCTTAGCATGCATTTATGAAGCACCAAATAAACTGAAGAATGTGTTATACTCAACAACATTTGCTGGATGACCTATTCCAATGATAATAATAATCAGGGTTTTTAAAATGAACTGTATTTTCTTATTGTCAATGCATCAGTAATTTGATGAGTGCTTGTCTTGCTGTGCAAATAGAAAGGAGATATACATACAGTACAGGGGTAGACACGTGATATATTTATTTATCACCCCTTCAGTGTCCATTTGACTACATTCAACTTATAACTCCCTTGTAAAGCCCACATTTGATTCTGTTGTCTCCTAATCTCCCCTTAAGTGTCCATTTGACAACATTCAACTTGTAACACCTAGAAAGGACTACACCCTGCTTAAAAATGTATCAATAGTTTAAATGGGCGTCACATGGGCTAATTAAGCTGGTTAGGCTGAAATTAATTCAGTCAAGTGATTTGTAAGTCCTATATAACGAAAGACACACTGGGGAAGCAGAAATGCAGGGGAAAGCAACATTCATTTATTCAGTAAGCGTCGATAAGTGGTCAATAAAGGGTTGAATCGCCCCCCCAAAATTTGTTCAAAACCAAATCGCCTAGTGAGTGGCGATCAGCCACTTATCAATGCTTTTTGGAATGTTCATAAACTCGTGCAATTCTAGTAGCTGCGAGTAGGTTATCCACGCCTATCGCGGCTCTAGAATGGCAATTTTCTCCCCAAATCCAAACGCCAGTAAAAGTTGGCGGGAGGGTGGTGAGAAGCGGCGATAAGGCAGTGTTGCATGGTACATGCAACTACACATGCAGGGTTTTCTTGATAAGGCTTATTTATTTAGCCTTAAATTATACAGCAATCAAAACAAAAATAGCTTTTCTTCAGCAGACAAAACAAAATTCCTTGTCTTCAGCATGGCAAACAAAATAGCTTCACTTCAGCATGGTAAACACAACAGTCCACAAAACATGTACTTTGCAAAACAGACCTTAAATCAAGCTGTTCTCTCTCCAGAGTTTCAGGGTATTTCCTTGCTTCAGACAGCATACAAAAAGACAGACCTTCTAGCAGTAATCTCTTCAGTAACTCACTCCTGTCTCCTGACCAGCCAGGCATGTGGGCAAATCCTGGGGTTTTTAACACACCTTGATTAGGCAGCTGGGATTCAACTAATTGCCATGAGCTTCCCAACTGAAGTTAACCTCATCACTGCTGCACTGCAGACTAAACATATGTCTGCCAGGCATATAGCTGGTGGCTTTTATGTACCCTGTCACAGGCAGCGAGACGGGACTTAGAAAAATTCAGGCATTTCTCCTGCTTTGGATTGCTGCCTGGGTCTCCGGAGCTGATACTCATTAATACCAGCACCGGAGAACCCTGGCATGAGTCCGATGCAGGAAAAATGTATTTACAGCACACTTCATTGCCTTAGTGGCTAACTGCTAAGGCAATGAAGGGGTTAACCACTCGTGCCAGGTTTATTGTGGGTAGCGGGGGTGAGAGAAGGTGGTATTTGGCCCTTGTTGGGTGTTTAGGCCTTGAGGGGGGATTGCAGGCGGATTTAACTGCTTCATTACCCTAGCGCTTAATACCGCTATGGTAATGAAGGGGTTAACCACACCCGCTACCAACCCGCAAGGCCTAAACACCCATCCTTGGGGCTAATACCCCCTTCACCCACCCACACTACCCACAATAAAAACAATATGCACAACAGCCCCACTACCCACTTTTTAGGCCCCCAATAAACATTAAAATATCTAATAAACACCAATACACCACCCACCCCCCATACTGTAAAACCATGATTTTTTTTAATACACCAAGCCGATGGGGGTCCCCGGTGGGCCCGACGGTTGTCTGCAGGCCCCACAGTGCACCCCGGGTCATCCCCAGAGTTGTCTGGGTGCTCTTAGGTGGTTCTCACTGGGTACTGGGGGCCCTCGGGTGGTTCCCACAGGGGTGTGGGGCCCTCGGGGTGTCCCTGCGGGTCCGCGGGGCCTCCACAGCTGTGGGGCCCCCGGTTCTTCCCCACAGGTGTCCCCTGTGGGTCCACAGGTGGTACCCGTGGGTATCTGGGGGTCCTCGGGTGGTACCGTGGGCTCTCAGGTGGTCTCTATGGGTCCCTGCTGCCCTGCGGTTCCAATACTGTATTGAAAAAAAATAAAAAACATGGCCTACATTTAAATCAATACCCCCCTCCCCCCAAACACATACAGTATAGTAATGGGCAAAATAACTATGAGGTAAGGATTGGAGAAAACCCTTCCACCACAAGAAGCTCTCAAAAATTGCACTCATGTGTAGTACTCAAATGGAGGATACCATTGATCCAGGATACATATTATCCTATACTTCTAGTCATAGTGAGTGGAAAAAGCAAATATAATAAATCTTTAATAATTATCTACAAAAACCACAGGTTATAATATACAAGGGAAGTTTAAAATTACAGCAGTGGAATATTGTTACGCCGGTGCTGCCCGCAGACCAGACCCGTCCCTGAGCTGAAGGGGGAAGTGGTAATACACGCACCCGCAGCAAAGGGAGCGTGTCCGGAGTGTGGTATGAAGCGTTGCCAGGCCAGGTGTAGTAAGGTAGACAATACTTGCCGGTACCGGTTGTAGAGATAGAGTGAAGGATGCCTCGCCGAAGTCAGGGAGTGGAGAGTGGAGATAGGTCGTTGTCCAAGCCGTTTTCAAGGGGTTACCAGAGTCAGCGTTGTCCAAGGAGTGCCGAGATCGAGAGCCAGAGGGGGTAGTCGTACAAGCCGCGTCAGAACCTGTGAAAACACTGAGAGAATCCAGAAGTACTTCCATGCAGAGACTATATAGAGCAAAGACTGAGAGCAGAGAGGAGCTAGATAAAGCAGGAAGGTCCAATTAGGAACGGAGGCAGGACAGGAAGAGCTACAGGGAGACACTGCAGATTGGTGCAGGCATAACAGTCCAGGTGAGTCTTGTTGGTAACCTGAGTATGCCCGTGCAGTGTGCGGGGGCGGAGCCTGAGGTCCGGGGGACGGGAAGAAGAGTGTGCAGACTGAGCGTGCTCCGTAACTCGTGTACGCGCGTGAACCGAGCCAGTGGATGGTGCAGGTGTGCGTGCAGGTGTGCATGCAGGAGGGCGTTGGGAGCTCGGTGCTGAGCAGAGGAATCGCCAAGGGGAGTGATCCCGCGACGGCGACAGGGGCGAGGAACCGTGGAGGCCGGTAAGGCAGGTTTGTTTTGTGTGTCCAGGGACTCCCTGTGGGAAGGGGGTGCTCTGTGTGGGGACCGTGGAGAACGCCGATTCCTGACAGTACCCACCTCTTCAGGAACGGCCTCAGGACGATCCAAGAACGGTTTCTCTGGAAACTTTTTCCTGAAGGACTTAAGAAGGGCCGGGGCATGAATGTCCTTTGAAGGTACCCAGGATCGCTCTTCAGGGCCAAAGCCCTTCCACTGTACCAAGAACTGGAGCTGACCCCTGGATAGGCGAGAATCCAAAAGAGAGTGAACTTCATATTCCTCGTTATTTTGTACAGTAATGGGATCCGGTTTACGAGTCTGATCCGGAAAGAAGTGACTGGAGATAAATTGGTTTAAGAGGGACACATGAAAGACATTGGGAATCTTCATACTGGGTGGTAGTTGGAGCCTGAATGCCACGGGATTGATTTGTTCGCAAATAGGGAAGGGACCCAGGAACATAGGTGCCAGTTTAGGAGATGGTACCTTGAGGTGGATATTCTTAGAGGAGAGCCATACCAAATCCCCTGGTTTGTAACTGTGCGCCGAACGACGACGACGATCGGCCTGTAGTTTCGATCTGCGGGAGGAGTTGAGAAGGGTAGACTGAATTCTGGACCATGCGGTTTGGAGGGAAGAAATGCGTTCATCTACGGCTGGTACTCCAGAAGGGATGTTGGGGATGGGAAGACAAGGAGGATGGAACCCATAATTTATAAAGAAGGGCGACTCCCGGGTGGACTCGTTTTTGGCAGAATTGACGGAATACTCTGCCCAAGAGAGGAGTTGAGCCCAATCATCCTGGAAATCGGATATAAAACATCTCAGGTACTTCTCCAGGGATTGATTGATTCTCTCCGTTTGTCCATTGGACTGAGGATGATAGGCGGAAGAGAAAGAAGAAGAGATGCCCAATCTCTTCGTGAAAGCTCTCCAAAATTTGGATACGAACTGAGAACCTCTGTCAGAAACAATGGACGAAGGGATCCCATGAATCCGGAAAATCTGCTCCGTAAAGATATCAGCAAGGGCGGGAGAGGTGGGCAATCCTTTAAGTGGAATGAAATGGGACATCTTCGAGAACCTGTCCACGACCACCAAGATAGTGTTCATTCCTCTGGACCTGGGCAACTCCACGATGAAGTCTGTTGAAATGTGGGACCAGGGGTGGTCGGGAACTGGAAGGGGTAACAAAATACCCTGAGGCTTTTGACGGAGAGTCTTGCTTTGAGCGCACGTGGGGCAGGCGCAGGTAAACTCCAGAATATCTTGAGACATCTTTGGCCACCAGAAATACCGACGAATGAGATCAGTAGTCTTCTTAAAACCTGGATGACCTGCAGATTTAGAGGAGTGACCCCAAGACAGGACCTCTGGAACAAATTTGGAAGGTACAAAGAGTTTGTTGTCGGGAACGACCAAGTCCTTGGGAATGCGTCTCTGGGAGTGCAAAATCTTGTCAAGATTCTTGAAAGAAGACGTGGCGAGAATCCTCTCATGCGGAAGGATAGTCTCCAAAGATTCCTCTGGCCTCTCTTCAGAAGAATGTATACGGGAGAGTGCGTCTGCCTTTACGTTCTTGGTCCCGGGCATATAGGAAAGGTGAAAATCGAATCGAGAAAAAAAAAGAGCCCAACGAGCCTGTCGTGGACCAAGGCATCGAGCGTTCTCTATGTAAAGAAGGTTCTTGTGGTCCGTGAAAATAGTAAACGGCTCTTTCGACCCCTCCAGCAGGTGTCTCCACTCTTGAAGAGCCATCTTCACGGCCAGAAGTTCCCTGTTACCCACGTCATAGTACCTCTCGGCAGACGAGAATTTCTTGGAAAAATATGCACAGGGATGTAACTTATCTTGGGGCGTGGGTCTCTGAGAAAGAACGGCACCAGCGCTGCAATCAGAAGCGTCGACCTCCAGGACGAACGGAAGTTCAATGTTGGGATGACGGAGAATAGGTGCGGATATAAAGGCTTCCTTGAGAGTATCGAAGGCAGAGATGGCCTCGGATGACCAAGCAGAAGGATCAGCTCCTTTTTTGGTGAGCGCAGTAAGGGGTGCCACAATGGTGGAAAAACTCTGTATAAACTTACGATAATAATTAGCGAACCCTAAAAAACTTTGTATGGCCTTGAGAGAGTTGGGTCTTGGCCATTCAGTGACTGCTTGAAGTTTACTGGAGTCCATCATAAAGCCCTCATCAGAAATGATGTACCCCAGGAACGGAGTAGAGGTCTGATGAAAGGTGCACTTCTCCAGTTTGGCGTACAAATGGTGTTCACGGAGACGGGAAAGGACGTAGGAGGTGTGGCGTATATGGTCCTGGAGATCTTTGGAAAAAATCAGGATATCATCCAAGTATACAATAACAAAAATATTGAGTACCTTACGAAAGACGTCGTTGATGAAATCCTGGAAGACAGCGGGAGCATTACATAAGCCGAAAGGCATTACCAGAAATTCGTAGTGTTCACTATGCGTGTTGAAGGCCGTCTTCCATTCATCCCCCTTCTTGATGCGCACCAAGTTATAGGCACCACGTAGATCCAACTTGGAAAAAATCTTGGGCCCCTGTAATTTATCGAACAGTTCGGTAATAAGGGGAAGGGGGTAACGATTTTTAATAGTTATGTGGTTTAAACCCCTGTAGTCGATGCAAGGCCTCAACGACCCGTCCTTTTTCTGGACGAAGAAAAACCCAGCCCCTGCTGGGGAATTGGAGGGACGAATAAAGCCTTTCTTGAGATTCTCCTCGATATATTCATCCATAGCGTGAGATTCTGGTAACGACAAGGGGTAGGTCTTGGACTTGGGTAGGGAGTAACCTGGAACTAGATCGATCGGACAATCGTAAGTCATGTGTGGCGGCAAGAGGTCCGACTGTACCTTATTGAAAATGTCCCGGAATTGATGGTAAACGGAAGGTAGAATAACTTCGGGAACAGAGGTATTGGCCAGCAGTTGATGAGTCTCGCATGACCTCGGCCTCCAGGAAATGGGAGCAGAGGAAGTCCAGTCAATGAGAGGATTGTTAAGCTGTAGCCAAGGAAGACCAAGGGTGATGGGTATCCCAGGAGCGTGAATGGCATCGAGAACTAAGATCTCCTTGTGCAGATGTGAGGACAGAAGCAAGGGAGCTGTCTCTAAGGAGATGTGGGCCGGGGTAAGAGGACGTCCATCGATACTGACGAGTGCGATGGGAACCTTCTTTCTCACGAGTGGTATGCGGTTTAACCTGGCGAATTCAAGATCCACGAAGTTTCCTCCAGCTCCTGAGTCAATGAAAGCGGCGGTAGAAGTCTTGAACTTATCGCCTGAAAGGGAGACTGGAAATGTAAGTTTCTTAGGGAGTATACCTTTAGAAATCGGACGTGGAGACATTACACCCAGAGAGAGCCCCTCTGTACTCACTAGGTGTTCCCGTTTCCCGGACGCAGTGGACACTCCCGAACCAGATGTTCCATGGATCCGCAGTAGAAACACAATCCCCCGGCGTGGCGGAACTGCCGTATCGGTGTGCGGATGCGTTGTACCCCCAATTGCATTGGCTCTGGCAACTCCACTGTAGGACGAAGAGGTATTGTAGCACTTGGGGGAGCAGGAGTGTTGCTGGGAGTACTGGAGAATGGATATATCTAAATAAATAAATAAATGAATATAAATATATATATATATATATATATATATATATATATATATATATATAACCACAACAACCCCTATAACCCCTGCCTTACACATATATGCACATCAATGATACTATAGGCCGGCGGGGGCCCTCGGGTGTTCTATCTCCTGCTCTTTTCCAGGGTCTTCTTGTCTTCTACGGCCACGCCCTGGCCTTCTTCTTCTGTAGCAGGTCCTTCCTCCTCGGCGTCTTGCTTCAAAATGAGACGACATAGGCTTTTAAAGGCCTATGACGTCACATTTTCATCATGGTTCCCACGGCCCTGATTGGGCCGTGAAAACCATGTGTTTTGACTGAGAAAAAAAAATGATGACGTCACTTAAAGGCAATGAAAGCACAGCCAATCAGAATGGCTTTGCTTCAATTGCCTTTAAGATGACGTCATTAAAAGAAACATGGCCGTCCTCACATGGTACCGTAGCCAATCAGAGCGTAGGAAGTCTATCTATCCCTACCATGTGGTAGCTCTAGTACCATGTGTCAGGCTTTCAATGATGTCACATCCGTTCTCCCCCAAACCTCTGTCAAAAGGTATACTAGAGCCAAGCAGAGTTGGGATGGAGATCCCAAGCTCTGATTGGCTACCGTACCATGTGAGGACGGCCATGTTTCTTTTAATGACGTAATCTTAAAGGCAATTGAAGCAAAGCCATTCTGATTGGCGTTGCTTTCATTGCCTTTAAGTGACGTCATCATTTTTTTTTTCTCGGCCCAAACACATGATTTTCACAACCCAATCAGGGCCGTGGGAACCATGCTGAAAATGTGACGTCATAGGCCTTTAAAAGCCTATGTCGTCTCATTTTGAAGCAAGACGCCGAGGAGGAAGGACCTCCTACACAAGAAGAAGGCCTGGTCGTGGCCGTAGAAGACAAGAAGACCCAGGAAGAGAGCAGCAGATAGAAGAAAGAAGAATACAGATGAAGATGGATTACAAATAGAAGACCCATGGATTGTGTTGGATTTTTATTTGAATGTTTATTATTTTATGGTTTTTTATTTTATGGGTTCCTGTGCATGGATTGGTTCGAGAGTAAGCTGTTCAACGGGAGTCGGTGAGTGGGTCAAGTAATGGTAAGTGAACTAAAGAAATGTATTTTATTTAACTTGTTAATTTTTTTAAAAGCTTTTTTAACATGTGTATTTCTTTATTTTTGTTAAATAATTTCTTGCCACTGTATGTATGTATGTATGTATGTCTAGATCAATATATACATACAGGGTAAGAAATGATGTTGTTTTAAAAGCTTGCTTTGCTGTGTTTTAAATTAATTTGGCTATGCTGCTATGCTTAAATGTGTGTATAATGTATTTTAAAATTAGATAGATGTAATTGTTGCTATTGTATGGTGTACTTTAGGTCAGGGTGAGGCTTGCTTTTCTATATTGTATTCTTGTTGGTACTTATATTTTTTCACAGGATAAATTGTTC